>RJWJ010014615.1:0-37562 GCA_004363605.1 Indri indri | reverse complement strand
GTTGCCTGGGTGAATCCTAGCTCCGTGTGTTTTTAGGCAAGTTACTTAACCTCTCTGTGCCTTAATTTCCTCAGCTACAAAATAGGAATAATAATACCTACTTTATAGGGTTGATAAATACGTTACTATTTCTCATTGCATAGAGAAATACACTACGTATTTGGTTAGAAAAATTTTTTCAAGACCCTCTTTTAACTCCTTCTTTCCAGGGAAATAACATATAGCCCAACAACTGGAAGGGCTGTCATGAGCAGTGAGACTCGGCAAAGGCAGGAAAGTGCCAACAACAGCAGTCCAGGTAGGGTCTTGACCTGTACACATCCTGCTCCAGAGAGGCAGAAGGCAGGGCTCCCAGCTCTCTTCTAGCCCTGGTAGCCTCAAAGACCCAGGGAATCCCTGACCTAGCTGCCCCGTAGGCTTGAACATTTAAGCTTCCACAAGGCAAGACCTGGTCCCACAGATTCCAAGCCCTGCCAGCCAAGTAGCCCTTCTTATACTCACATGACTTTTAAGTCCCAGTCTCCACAGGTGACAAAAATTGACTTGACGTTTGGATCTAAGAGGCCTTCCTTCGCCATCCACTCATCGACCCTCTGAAAAGTACACAAGAACAGATGAGATTTTCCTTTTTTTTTTCCCTGAGCCTGTGAAGAGCCACAACAGTGAAACACAGATAAGCTGCTTGTAATCAGAGCAGGAGAAAATTGTAATCTTATCCAGCCATGGCTCCACTCTGAGCTCTTAGCGTTGGCTTAGAACTGGAGGTACTTGGAGGACGATCCCTTCAGGGAGATCCCACAACCCCTCCACTTGCCCACTGTCTGGCAGCCTGCCCCAGATCCCAGCAGGTCAGTCCAAATACCTTGCTCTGATCTGCTTGTTACTGTCATTGGTCCTCAGACAAAGGCCTAGCCCAGCACAGACACAGGCTATCCTGGGGCCATGAGAACAGGCCAGAAGGAGACTCCAAGCAGGAACTCCAATCCACTGCTTCATTCGTTCACTTGTTCCTTTTACCCTTACACCAAATGTTTGTTAACCAAATTTATAAATTAGGTTATTTACCAAATGAAAGTGAAGAAAATTTTCACCCTTTCCTGGGCTGGAGCCCCATCCTGACACCTGGGATAGTGCTGCCTGCTCCAGTTGCTAAAAGCTCCTAAACTGGCCCCCTATCTGTGTATTTCCCCTCTTGCTGGTTGAGGACTCAAATTCAGCAGAATATTTGGAAGGCTCAACTCAATTCCTACAAAGACAAAGAAGCTGCTCCTAAACACGCGTTAAGTCTTTCTTTCTTTCCCTTCATCCCTTTGATCAGTTTTATTATTCACGCTCACACTAGAAATACAAATACTAAAAACAGTATATAGCAAGAGAATTATCATAAAGAATTCATGAAGCACCTATTTTTGAGAAGATCCCAGGCATGGAGAGGGAGTGCAGCAGATCACACCACCGCTCCTACTCATGCAGGAGGATTATTTTTGTTAAGGCTATCTCATACAGTAGCTAAAAATGCAGGATTGAACGTCAGACACATCCGGGTTTCAACACTTGGCTCCTCCATATCCTGGCTGTGTCACTGATGAGAAGTCATTTAAAAGCCATTTAACCCCTCTAAACCTCAGTTTCCTTCATCTATAAAACAGCGTAGAACGACTAACCTCACACAGTTGTTCTGAGAATTAAATGTGATAATGTATCAAGTGCCTACCACAAAATAGATAGTAGGCTGAGAAGGGGAGAAGGGCGGATCATCACAAGGCAACACAACAGGTGCAGCAATGGAGAAGTGACCAGAGTGCTACAGGGCCAAGAGGAGGAAGTGGCTAGCTCTACCTTTCACAGGGAAAGGAGTCAGAAAGGCTTCACAAAGAAGATAATTGATCTAGGGACTTGATGATTGGGTTTGCTTGATGTGGTGGAACATATAAAAGGATACTACAGGCTGGGCGCGGTGGCTCACACCTGTAATCCTAGCACTCTGGGAGGCCGAGGCGGGTAGATCCTTTGAGCTCAGGAGTTCGAGACCAGCCTGAGCAAGAGCGAGACCCCATCTCTACTAAAAATAGAAAGAAATTAGCTGGACAACTAAAAACATACATAGAAAAAATTAGCCGGGCATGGTGGTGCATGCCTGTAGTCCCAGCTACTCGGGAGGCTGAGGCAGAAGGATTGCTTGAGCCTAGGAGTTTGAGGTTGCTGTGAGCAAGGTTGATGCCACGGCACTCTAGCCCAGGCAACAGAGTGAGATTCTATCTCAAAAAAAAAAAAGGTTACTACAGGCAGAGGCACAGGCACGATAATTTTATATTTGTGAAGCAATTATCTGTTTAATGTCTGCCTTCCCTGCCAGACTATAAGCACCATAAAGGCAGGAACTCTGTGTTACTCACTGCCTTAATCCCACCCAGCACAGTACTCAATCGGTACTTGCTGACTGACTGCAAACCTGAGTAGGCAAAAGTTTAGTGTGATCAAAGTCCATAGCATATAGAAAGGAGGGACAGGAGACTGAGGCTGAGAGACTAGGTTAGGACAGACTGTGAAGGGCCTCATGTGCCCAGCAGGTAGTGGGCAGCCCATGGATATCTTTAAGTAAGATTACTTCTAGCAGGTGTAGGCTGGCTCCCTGGACATCTCTGAGATGCTAAAGGCCTGGCCCAGGCTAAAGCAGTCCTTGAGTAAGCCATCTTTTCGAGTTCCATGGCTACAGCCGTTGTACCACTCAGAATGTCAGAGCTGCTCCCTAGTGCCAGATTGCACAGACCATAAACTGGCTGTGTCTCCCCAGCAGCTAAACTCTGGACCTTCCATTGCTGAATGATCTGTCCCCCCAGACACTTTGGCCCAACCTTTTGCATGCGCATGCACGCACAAGCATATACACACATATATACGCACACATGGACACACCCCCAAATCCTTTACCCAGGATCACCTAAAGAAAATAAGACAGACTTTTTTTACACAAGAAAAGAGGTAAGGCTGGCCAGGTATGGTGGCTCATGCCTGTAATCCCAGCGTTTTGGGAGGCCAAGGCAGGAGGAACACTTGAGGCCAGGAGTTTGAGACCAGCCTGGGCAACATAGGGAGACCCTGTCTCTATAAAAAATAATAATAATAATAATAATAAATTAGCCAGGTGTAGTGGTGCATGCCTGTAATCCCAGCTACTCAGGAGGCTGAGGCAGGAGGATCACTTGAGCCCAGGAGTTTGAGACTACAGTAAACTGTGATCACACCACTACATGCCAGCCTGAGCAACAGAGCAAGACCCTGTCTCTAAAAAAAAGAGGTAAAGTGAACCTCTTGCTCCAGCTCACTGACTTTACATCCCCAAGGTAAGTGCCCCACATACTAGAGGGGCTCCCTAAGACCCCAATTCCTGCACAGTGGCAAAGAGAGCAGGACAGAACAGAACTGTCAGGAGGCCATGCCCAGCAAGACCAGGCCTTCACCATGGGAAAAACTTAATACTCACTGGGGTCCCTGAAAGCTTAGGACGCAGGCCATTCACTCATTCAGCAGATTTTTAGGGAGCAACTTTTACTATGAGCCTATCGAGGAAAATGATACTACATTTGGAATCAGGCCTGTCCTTCTCTTCTCTGCTTGAATGAATAAAGGGTTGGAAGAACCACCAAGACAACCTGATCAGCTGGACCAGCCATCCCAGTTACTGAAGGTCTAGGGGCCTAGCCTGAGCTCTACTTAGAACAAATGAGTCAGGCAAACATCTAGGTGGCTGCCTGTTCAGGGCCATGGTTGGGACAAGAAATTAGCTCTTTAGCTCTATAACCAACTCAGGGCTAATAGGACAAAGCAGAGCTTGGTCTGGTCTCCCCTATTGCCAGGAACTCCCTATTCAAGCTGATGCCAGGAATCCTCCTCCCTCGCCCACAGAGTATGCAGAAGTAGCAGAAAGCAGCTTCCTGGGTGAGACTCTGAGCACCCCTCTGAGCACCCTGCTCCAGGGCTGGCCTGGGGTTAGCAGGAAGTTGCCTCCTGAACACGTCTCCCCCTCAACTGGGGCCACTGAGAAAAAACCCATAACCTCAACAGCCCTAGTTTGGTGCTGGCCCAGAGCAAGCATCCTCCTCCCAGGATCCCAGCCACAGACAGCCAGGCAAAAGCTGTTGTCTTCTGACATCCCTCAGGAGCCATGCCCTGGCTGGAGATGCAGGCTGGGATGCAGAAGGGTGGGTCCCCGCTTTCTCCTTGAGTCTCGTCTTACAGGGAGCAGTCCATGCTAAGCTCTCTTGATCATAGAAGTGAATCTCCCCTTTAAAAAAAGGGTCCTTGGGGCTGGGAGGCCCCTCAGAGCTCATCTCATCCTCTCCCACTCTACACAGGTACCCCAACCCTGACCCAACCAGACTGGTCACAGAGCCTTGGCTCTCATACTCCTAGGGACACGGAGTGCACTCTGGCACTGAGGTGAGCCTAAACTTGCCTCTCTGACCCGGGCTCATCCTGAGGGGCCCCAGGAAATCCAGTCTGCATCTCTCTCCCCCATGGGACAGGATATCTTGGCTAAAGGAAGATATTTTGCCCTCTCCTTGCCGCTACCCTACTTTCTCTAGGCTGCCTACCTCCATGCAGATGTGCCCTGTGTTCCTCCAGATACTGTTTTCTCCTGTGCTTTGATAAGGTCTGAGCTTTGGGTTTACTGGTCTTAAAATAACTAAAGCACCTAATGAGATCCACAAGCATTTTCTCTTCTCCCCTCCCCCTGTAGAGGACATGGAAGGGGGACCTTCTCCCCCTGTGAAAACCTCCAGGCCAGAGCGGGGTGGGAGGCAAGCTGAGGCCAAGCACTGCCCTTCCTTATTCCCTTGGGCTAGAGCACAAGAAGCAGCATCTTAACCTTTTCCAGCTCCCCGAGGAGAACATCCTAGAAGTGTGGTCTCTGCCAAGGATTTTAAAGTCTTTAATTTGATTTCCCTCACATAGGCAATTGTTATAATTATTCTGATTAGGAATCATTACCCAGTGCAGCCTCTGCACCCCTGACAGGCACAATACATCCAGCGGCAAGCTGCAGTGGGGCAAGCGGGCCCAGCCACAGCTCCTGGAGGAGCTCACAGCAAACAAAAGCCATCGACGGGGAGTTCTGGGTGAGTTAATGAAGTGCTCACATGCCACAAGAAGCCAACACTAAATCTAAACAAAAACACCTCTAGTCCCAGGGGCTTGTCCCTCGATGCCCCGGCTCAGCTCCCCGACCCCCAACCCACCCGGCACAGGCTGTCCAAGCACCGGCCCACACAGGACCATGGGCCAGAAAGGGGTGGGGGCCCCTCCGCCTGACTCCTGGCAGCACTCGGACATCTTGTCAGTAACCCTGACGGGAACAGCTGGAGATGACAGATCAATGGTTCAATACTCTCAACAGCATGTCACTGATGTGACAGCAAATGTTATTCTAATCAAGCCATAATCATAGTCAAATTACACGGCTACATTCTCAGGAGGGGAGGGAGAGAAAGGCAGCAGGAAGAGGTCAGAGGTCAGGAATTAAAGGTCACTCAACCTACCTCCAGCACTTGCTGCAGGCTTGGCTGACCATCCACCATGGCTTGAATAATCCCGGTGAGCTGAAAGGAAAGAGAAATAGCCAATGGGTGGAAAAGCAGGGCAGAGACTCACAGCTGAACTGTATCCTTTCCTTTCTGATTTTCTCCTGCTGCAAAGGGCTGTGACCTGGCACTGCTTTAGGCTCAACCCTTTCTAGAAGCCTTGGGAACAAAGTCCCAGGACACAATATGAGCTTCTCCCACAAAATCCTGCCCTGGGATGGGGGTAAACATACACTTGCTGACCACAGGGTGTGTTCTCATACCTGTTTCAGCTTTCATTTTGCAAAAACAAATTTATTTTACATGTCTTTTGTATTCAATAGGCTCAATAACCTCCCACAAATTGCAATCTAAAGTAAATTCAACTCCTAGCTTCAAAGAAGTTCCTGCAAAACTTGCAGAGTGCTCATACGGAACAGGAGCCACTTGGTTTCAAGTCCACCCCTTCTCTGAGCCTCAGTGTGCAGTGTGGCCCCTGCCACACTCTCTCGAACATCACTGAACATCCGTGAAGCCCTGCAGATGTCTACCCCTCACGCTGCAGACCTGGGTCCTCAATACCAACTAGCCACGCAGGAAACAGAGCCATCTTTAACCAATGGGGAAACCAAGACAGAAAGGCCTAATGCACAGAATCTGGTCTAGAGAACATCTGGCTCACAGGCCTATGCTCCACCCAGGTCAGGTCTGGGTTCAAACAGGCTTGTTGTTTTGCTTTGTTTTGTTTTGTTTTTAAGTAAAATTATCCCTCAAGCACACGCTAGGGATAGACTGCCTACAAGGATCTAAGAGCATGAGGTCCCCATGTCCTGGACACCAAATGGAAATCACCATGCCCAACATGCCTCTGGCTGCTTCCAGAAAGAATAGTATCTTATGCTTGCTTGGAAACCTCCTTTTTTTTTAAAGGGGGGGAATTAAACTCCAATTAAACCATAATTACATTTAATGAATACCAAATACCCAACTCACAGAAACCGCTGGCTCTAAGAGGGAAGATTATTTTCTCATAGTGACTTACATGGAATGGTAATACACACCTTTTAGGGAAGAAATTTTCATTTTAAGAACGCTGAGTTCCTCTAGGTGGGTTTCTGTAGTTCATCAAGTCATTATTAGGTGGAATTTTAAGGAAGTGTAAGGACACAGCCACTCTATTTTATATTCCAGAAACTGTTTTTATATTAATCTGTATTTTAATTGGGTAACAGCTGCTGCCTACAGACTTCCCATGGTCTAAAAGGAAAATAAATTAGAAAGATTAACTACACTGTTGTTTTGCAAGGCTTTAACCCACAGCATGCCCACCCGGCTGGCACCTCCACACCCTTTCCTTGCTTGGGAGACCAAAGAACTGCCCAGCAGAGGGAGGGCCTGAGTCAAGGAGAAAAGGTGGTTGCTAAGGGCTGGGGGGATGGGCATGGGGATGTGCTCTGGGTGAAGAGCTTCAGTAATTGTGGAGTGCAAAGGACTCTTCCTTTTATTTAGTTAACAACTATTCACAGAGAGCCCACTACGTGCTGGAGCCCACTGTAGGAACCAGGGATCCAGCAATGAAGAAAAACCTAAAAACGCTGCCTGCATGGTATCTGCATCCTTGGCACCGCCCGGCCCCCCGCACCCTAGAACCCAGAGCCTTTCCACCTTCCAGAGCCACAGACTGAGCGGGCAGTTGCCCTGTGTTTTGTCTCAGGGACACAGGTGCCAAACAGAGCCAGGAGCAGGTTTGTTCCCAACTCCAGGTCCCACATCCAGATTACTGGCTGACACCCGTGAACCCACCACTGAACATTCCAGCCCAGCTTCTCTCCTGCTAAATCCAGGGCTGAGACACAGCCTCAAGCTTAGAGCTGGGGCTTAGGGTCAGGACTAGCCTGGAAAAGAGGGTCCACAGCCACTCTCACTTCTTAACTCCAGGGTCCAAATGTCAGTCTTGTGTCTGGTCTGAGTTTCCTGGCACAAAGTTAGGTCCACTCCTCTTGGCTCCCACCAAGGGTCACTCAGACAAGCTGAATGCCAAACGGCTTCAAGGAAGTCTCACACATGAAATCAGTGCACCTTTGCCAAGAACCCTCCCTCCCTGGAGATGGGGCTTAGGTCAGTACCCCCACAAGCACCTGCCTTGGGCCCCAGAAAATCCACTGATGGGGGCGAGAAAATCACTACACCAAAAAGGAAACACAGGGTGCTGCTCAGATGTCTTGCTGTAGGAACCTCACTGCAGACTAGGTTGCCTCTTCCCACCCCAGGACCAGAGCTCCCACACCCTGGGGCGGTCAAAAACTCCACCCCAGCGCTCAGCAATCCTAGAATCACCAGCCTGGAAGGAGCCTAGTGAGGTCAGCTCCCTCTCTCTCCCTGATTCCCAGGAAACAGGTATTTTCACTTGTGGCCCAGCAAGGCTCACAGCTGAGCCTTGAAACGGAGCCTAAAGGATTTGAACTCAACCCCCAGAGACACTGGGCTTTGAGATGTTGGCTCAACAAGACACAGCCTTCTAGGGCAAGGCCTCATGCCCCTGTATTAATCCCTCCAAGGATGGACCACCTCCTACCAGCTCTGCCAAGACACTGGATGAAGAGGGGATGAAATTAAGAAAGTTAGTCCCTGCACCTGATACTAACAACCTATAAGGTACCTGTAAGACTTATACAAGAAACGGTGAGGGAGACAGACATTTTATAAAATTAATACTGGGAAGTTCTATCTTAGGGCTAACTTAAATCCTTCATGCTATAGTTTAAGTTCATTCCCACTTGGGTTAATATATGTTTGTAAAAAGCTTTCACATCCTCACAATGAAAAGTACTAGAGCAAAGCCAAGTATTATTAAGCTGAGAACCAGGGCTCACAGGCTAAACAGAGCTCTGAGACCTTAACCACTTAAAGCAGGAGAGGTGAGAGGAAGAATTAAAGTGTGCTCTGTGGCTCCTTTCACTGAGGGATTACAGATTAACTCCCACTTCTCTAGACTCAGACACCACAAGGCAAGGGGCTTTTGACCCTGGCTGATAACATGGCTGGTTACCGAGATCCCCAACCCACACGAGGGCTTTGTCCGGGAACGAGCTGGCTTCATTATAAACACTAGCAACTACAGGAAGCAGCCCAGGAAACTCCGTGCCAATAGCATGTCAGCATCCAGCACTTTCTCCTTTCACAGTTTATCTCCAACACAATCGTATTCTGACACCAAGACAGTTTGTTGATTACATAAGCACTTGTCTCTGGTGTGCAATCTGATAATCAGACCCACTCTTTCTCCTCAGACAAAGAGACCAATAAATCTCACCCTTTATAAATACAGGTGCAAGACAAAGCCCTTTACTGGCATTTAGCAAAATGGGTATTTTTCTAGTTTTTGCATGACAACAACAACAAAAAGAAGACTGCACATGGCCAGGACTGTGCAGCAGCCCAGCTGCTAGAGACAGGGATCTGATGAGTTGGAGCAGATTCTAGAGGTCACAGGGAAAGGACTCAAGAAGAAATGAAACACATCTCATCCTGTTAGAACCGCGTCTCCAGGCAGACTATCAATTGGAACTAAGAAAGCACCTCAAGAAGGCTAAAGACATTTTCCTTATAGCAGTAAAACTAAGAGTGTCTGCGTGTGGGCTACAGACCCAAGGCAGAATCTTACTTCCTACTGTCCAGCACTAAGCCTGCCTCTCTCCCCACACAAGAATGTGCTCATGTGTGTACACTTGTGTGTGCAAATGCACATGCACACATACACACACAGGCCAGGGTTCTTAAGAGCTTCTTGTGCACAAGAGAGGAAATCCTGACAGAGGAGCTACGTAGGTATAATCTGGAGGTTTGGGGTTTGCTATAGTTCAGACATGGTTTGTCTGACCCCTCCAAATCTCATATTGAAATCTGATTTCCAGTGTTGGAGGTGGGGCCTAATGGGAAGTTTTTGGGTAATAGGGGTGGATCCCTCATGAATAGATTAATGCCCTCCCTCTCACTCTATTAGTTCTCAAGACAGCTGCTTGTTAAAAAGAGCCTGACATCTCCCTTCCCTCACTCTCTTGTTTTCTCTCTCACCATGTGATCTCTGCACATGCCAGCTCCCCCTCCCCTTCTGCCATGACTGGAAGCAGCTTAAGGCCCTCAACAGATGCAGATGCCTGTGCTGTGCTTCTTGTACAACCTGCAGAACCATGAGCCAAATAAACCCCTTTTCTATAAGTTACCCAGCCTCAGGTATTCATTCATAGTAACACAAATGGACTAAGACAGGGTTGTTCCCTGCACTTACTAACAGAAGAGTCTCTTTGGTTGGAATGACCTCCACCCCTACCCCCAAAGGCAGCTACTGCCAGGTTGGATGAGGTCTCAGAACAATGCCCCCGCCCCCCATCCTGTGTCCACACTTCTCTCTGCAATACAATTCCACGTGGTATGGAGACAGGGCAATATTTAGATGATCTGAGGTTTTCAAAACAAGACTTTACTTACTCAAAAGAGCAAATCAGCACTACAGTTGCTTTTGGGGGAGACAGAAAGTAACTCCTTGACAATATTCATTCATTTGAGGTACACATATCAGGTGTTTATTTGGTACCAGACCCAAATGATGGCGCAGAGATGGATCAGCTCTAGTTTCTGCCCAGACGGAACTCACAGTCCAGTGAGGAGACAGATAAATAATTACAGTGTAACGTATGTGATCAGTGCTAGGATGGGGTGAGCATAACCCAGCCTGTGGATCAGGGAAGACTTCCCAGGGAAGGTGACCCTGAGTATAGTTCTAGAGGATAGTCCGAGGTAGGGGGAGTAGAGTGGGAGAAGCGTACAGGCAGAGGAACCATCACGTGAAAAGATGGATTGTGAGAGGGCAGCCTTTGGGTTAGGGGAGCTAGGTGAGAGATGAAGCAGGGAGATGTGAGGCTGGACAAAAAGGGAGGGACAAAAAAACCAGGTCCTAAGACTTTTGAGCTCTGGAAGGCTGAGACAGAATGGGAGCCCAGTGCCTGCAGAACCACCACATTTTCACTTCAGAACAGGCTTCGCAACAAGGATCCCAACCACCACTCCTACTACCCTCCAATTTATTTATCTATGTCCTTGAGTGAAACTTTCCAGAAAAAAACAGTTTTAATCATAGTCTCACAATTCCTCCTCCCCTCCCCAAAAAAAGAATCAGCCGCAGCCCTGCTCTGGGAAAACCCTCTTTTCCCAATATTCCCGAGCACCTACTCCCACCCAGGGTCCGGTGTCAGCAGCACTCCGTTCCATTCCTAAACAGGTAGCAACCTTTCCAAAGTTTGGGCCTGCCTGTCTATGCCAGGCAGCCTAGCCCCACAGAGCTGGAGCCCCCAAGGGGCAGGCCACACACAGAAAGGAGGAAGAGAAGGACAAGAGGATACTAGATTTTCAGGCCAGTGGAGGACTCAGGTAACTGGCTGGTTTAAAGGAAGGAAGTCTTCCCCTCCCATAAGGAAGAGGATTTTCATCATCATTAAAATGGTGATTTTTCAAATGGGGTAGAAAGGACAGATCAGTGCCCCCTGTTGGTATAGGTAATTCCCAAGGGAAAGGGGAAAAAAACAATACACAAGGGAGGGAACCAGAACTTCGACATCATTAGTTGGAGTAACAAAAGGCTTAAGAGACTAGGCACCTCAGCAGATGGTTGCCTGCAACAGAAGGCCCACCTGGGTCAGGTGGCAAATACCAGCATCAAGTCCAGTAGCAACCCTTGAGACCCTGTATCTGGGCTACGTCAGCCTCAGCACACACTGAGCCCTCCCACCAGGGTCAGAAGGGCTTGTCCCCAGCCTCTTCCACAGGAAGAAGATTGTTTGGGATTACTCAAGATCCTCTTTCCACCTATTTCATTTCCATGTAGAAGGTAGATCTCTAAAGGAAGGCACAAAGTCTCTAATGTACCTCAGCCACAAACTCTTAAAAGAGTCCAGAAACTTTCATGTTTTCTCATCCCTCTGCTACCATGCGTTCTCGATCACACAGTCCTGGGAGTCAGCACTCTCAGGGGCTCCTCCCCTCTGCCAATGGCTCTTTTGAGCCTCCAGCAAGGATGGAAATCTCAGTCCCAGTTTCACAATCTGGAAAATGGGTCAATACTAACTTGCTGACAAGGCAGCCGAGTACAATACCAGCCTAGGATAAGGACATTTCAGCCTTGGCTAGTCCTCATGCTCCACTCAGAATGCCCTTCTCTTTCCTTGGTGACAGAATGTGCTTCCTGCAAACTCAACCTATGCTTCAGGTAGAGCCACTTTACAAAACAACAGAGTAACAATATCAGAAAGCTAAGAAAGCCCAAACATTAACTCTTCCTTCCAAGTGTCTGAATCTTCACTTCTTGCCAGGGCCCCAAAAGGAAATGGAACTGGAAAGAGCCTGAGCCCCAGAAATACCATCTTGCTCCTGGACTCCAAGTGCTCAGTCACCAGGATGGACAGGGATGACAGGAAGGGAAAATGTTGGAGAAACTGGGACAGATTGTGCCGCTGTTCTCTCTGGGTCCCCCGTGACCACAGTGGCCCAAGTGGAGGGCAGACCTTATAAAAAGCCACCTGCTGGATCCAATGTGCCTTGACCACTGATGAAACCTAAGCTCTTCCTAAGTGGCCTATATAGAGCACCAATGATCCCCCAGCCCTTGCTGCCCACCTGCAGGGCCCTTACCTCTGTACAGAAGGGGGTAAGCTGTGGATGGACTACGGGCTGGACATACATGTGAAAGGTAGACTCAATCTCCATGGTCCGGCCATTTAGCTTCAGGATGGGGAACTCGATGATTTCCTGGAGACATAGAAAGGAAAAATAAGTTATTTTAACCAACCATTTGAAACAATAACTCCAAGTCAAGAAAGAATGGGTATTTTGGGCTCATTAGCTCCTGCCTGGCCAAACCCAAGATTGAGTGAGATGGTGCCAGCACAGTTGTAATCCTAACCCTCCCACTGCTAGCACCTTCCCAGGTTTCAGGGATGAGACACAGCCCTATCCCCACTGTTTCTGGAAAAGGGAAAGAAGACAGTAGTATAATTTGCTCTAGTTTCTCCAACTGGTTCTCTAGCAGAGGGCTGCTCACCTGAGCCCCTAAAAGTAGGCCCTCCTTCCCCTTGTCCAGGTCCCTGTCCTGAATGGGTCTGGATCTTCAGCCATACAGACAACTAGCCACCAGACCAACGTACAGATTTCCTCATATGCAGTTTAAATAGAACTGGTGAATTTCTTCATTAGTTTGTATTTAAAAAAAAAAAAGATACATAATAAATAAAGCCAAAGGGGATCCCAAGGAGGAGAAAACTGGATAAGAGTAACAGGAGCCAGCGCCTCACCTTTCTTTCAGGCTATACACCCTCCCCCCACCCCCAACCCTCAACCCCCAGCCCAATCGCTTAGCCAGCCCTTCCCAGTCCACTGAAACATAATGGAAGAGAAGGAGGAGGAGTGACAATTTGTTTGGTGTCTCTAAGATTAATTTGTCTCCGTTATTTAATAGAGATGCCAGCACCAAGGTCCTGGTGTGCAAACAGGCTTGCAGAACGCTGGCTGTGCAGCACGCCTCATACATCGCTCCTGGGAAGGGAGGAACGCACCAGAGGGGGGAGAGGGCAGGAGAGAGCATGCACGTACCAGAGAGAAGAGGGAAAGCAAGGAGAGAGAATAAAAAAATTATTGCTTTTTAATATTCAAAAACAGTTTGCAAAATTTAATCAAAGCAGAGGAAAAGCTAACATTTTTACCACTTTGACATTTTTATTAGCGCTTTCATAAATTTTTAAAACATGAATGGAATTAGTTTACAACACAAAAAAACTGCCCTGAAAACATCTGGAAGAGACAAATAGGAAATAATAAAAAAAATAAATAAATAAAAGCAAAATTCTCCCAGTAAAATTAGCATGTGTAAAGGGCCTTTGCTGCAGAGAAAGAAAGGGGGCTTTGCCCATTCAGTGGCCCCAGGAGTCAGCTCCAGCGGCAGCCCTATCCCAGGTCCCCATTCTGGAGAGGACCTTTCCAGTATCACTAAAATCAAGGCAAATTGGTTCTCTCCATAGACTGCCTGGAGGAGCAACACAGAGCTGATGACACCTGACTGCACTTAATGAACGAATGGGTGGGAAAACAGAAGGAGAAATAGTCGATCTTGATGTCCCAGGGAAGCTAGGTACCCTCCTCCCAAAACATACTCACTAATATTGGGCTTGTTTTTGAAGCATCTATTTAGATCTAACACATAACAGCAGGACTGAAAACCAAATCAAGTCAGTCAGATTTCATGCCAAAGAAATTCAAAGATTCTGGCTGCCTGGTCTTCATGCACTGATCCCCAAAGATGGGGAAGCTGACAGAAGCTCATTGCCAGGGACAGAAAGGGCACAATGGCTATAAGGCTGAGGCAGAGGGGAGACAGAGAGGAGGTCCAGGCTGCTGCTTAGGCTAGGTGACACCTCTCCTCCCAATTCCCTGGACCTTTTGTTCCCCACAAAGTATTACAAAGCAGATCAAGTAAAGGGGAGTTTTGCCCTGAATATCAAAATTGAACACATGTACACACAAAATATGCATTAGTCCCCTGAAAAATCAGATATCCAAGATTTCCAAGAGCTCACTCTGAGGTGCAGCTCATCTGAGTTAGGCTCATCTGACTCCTGAATTTCTCATATATCCCTCCTCTCCCACTAAGTAGGAGAAAGACTTCCCCAACAGAAAGAGCTCGGTAGTCTGGCGGGTTTGGCTGCCCTCGTGTCTAAGGAAACAAATACAGCCAGCTCCTCACTAACAATGTTAGCTGGGCCCACAATGAAATTTAACCTGTGACACAACTGTACTTTTCATTTAAACTTTCATTTGGAGAGAAGCAGTGTTTGGAGACCTGCAGTTTGTCCTGCTAATAAAGACAAGTGTTGGGACCTTTAAGGATGCCATTCATCTTTGGCTTTTATTAAATTCAATTTTCTTAAGCCCATGATACATTATGAAATTAGGAGTTGACATTCCTCTGGAAACAAAAATATCTATCAAACATAAATAGAAAAAAACCCTCTATTACCAAGAATTTATGGCTTAAAGTTGATCTCTTTTCACTTTTTTACAAGCACATGGTTTGTTTTAGATATCTGAAATGCTATTATAGATCTAGAATTTCATTAGTATTTATTATAAAACAGTACATGCTTTAGCTCCTGCTCTGACCAGCACCAAGACAGCATCCCCAGAAGCCTCTCTGAAAACTTGGCCTTTGGGTTTCTCCACTGCAGCTCAGTATTCAGATTTTCCTGCTACTGGCTTCCTCACCCACAGGGAAATGGAGCCAACCTAAGTGCTCAAAGTCAGTGCCACCCCTTCCCCAGAGGAAGAACAGGCTAGCTCAGCAACATGCAAAAAAAAGGGGGGTAGACCCCTGAAATGCCTGGGGGCCAGGGACTCAAGGCCCAGGACACATCAGACTGGGCCTGTCATAAACACACCTCTCTGATGTTGCTAGCCCATCAGCCAGGCCTTCTCTCCAAGACCAAGTAGAACTTTCAAGTGCCAGTCTCAAAATGTGATCTTGCAGGGACCCTTCCTCAGCAGCATCAGGAGCTGTTATAACAAGGAGCCTGCACACGGGCATATTCATGTGAGCCACTGAGGATGCAAAAGAGGATCTTCTGATAGAAGACCCTCTGGGAAGTCAGAGCAGAGAGGACCTCACCTAGGTACTGCTCACCTTCCCATAGTGCCCAGCAAGCCCAAAACCTCAAAATACTGGCCCAAACAGCCCAGTCATGGGAGAGGAGCCCCAATCTGCACCAAGTTGGCACAATTCTGCAGCCAGTGGACCTTGGGCATGCCAAAAACACTTTGACAGTTCTTAGCTGATAATGATCAGAGACATAACCCCAAAACTATAGGTTGATGGTGTAATTCCAATCCAAGGATTTGTGAAGATGTGCCCAAGTGCCAGCTTCTAGGTCCACTTGCTCAGATAATGAAACTGTTATTCCTGCCCCTCTCCTTTCCCCTCATCCAATTTCATCCTTCCCCTAGGAAGAGGGATTTTAGTAACAGTTTAGTGTAAAGGTAGCACCGGGAAGGAAGGAAGAACCAGTTTGTATGTCTAGCCCTCTTTCCCTCCCCTAATCATAGTTTCAAGATTCCTTTCCTATTCAATTAAACTACCTGAGCGCCCACTTTGTACAGGATACCATCAAGGTGTCAGAGTGGGATTTAGCAATAAGATGTAATCTCTGCTTTGGAAATGTGTATGGACTAGTGAGCAGAAAAGACAAGTGGACAAATAATGAACAGTGTGCTTTGATAAGTACTTTAGTGGAAGGACATAAAAAGTGTTATGCTTTTCCATTTACAAAAGTGTGCTTTCACACATATTTTCTTATTTTACCCTTATTAACCCTGGAAGACAGGTTGTATCATCATCACCATCACCATCATCAGGTCATAAACCAATACTACGAAGCACCTACTATTAATATTTACCAGGCATGGGCAGTGGACACACAGATGAATACAATGAGACGTGGCTACTCTCTCTGAGATGCTCAAGTCTGGGCAAAGGGCGGAGAGGAGCTGTTCTCCAACATTCTCCAAGACACATGGAGAATGGAATCACTTTATTCCTTCTGTTTACTGTTTACTATGTGGCAGACACTGTACTAAGTGCTAATAGGCATGATCTCATTTACTCCTCCTAACAACTCATGCGGTGGGAATCGTTATTATCCCTATTTCACAAATAAACTAAGGCCCGAAGAAATCACTTGCTCACAGTTATACTGCTAGTAAGGGACAGAGCTCGAACTCCAAATGGGGAAAAAGAGACTTAAAGACAGTAGGAGAACTAGAGGACTAGCAATTTTCAAAACCTGAAGGGTCAAGAAAGATCTGATTCTCTTAGTCTGAAAGGCTAGCTATAGGGAACTAAGTCTACCGTCTCCTAGAAAGAGAGGCTGCTCTCATAACAGCAGTGAACGTGGACTGTCCAGGCAGAAGAGTCCTAGAGGATTGCTACTGAAAAGCCTCCATTGTGGGCACTTCGGCATGCATCTCCAGAACCTGGCTCTGATTCTGGCACACAGTCCTCACTCTCTCAACTTCTGTTGAGCAAACATATAAAAGGGCTGATAAGTGGAAGATACTAGCCAAGGGCCTCGCTCTAAAAGAAAACACTGCCAACACAGAAGTCTCCACAGAATCAGAAAAGAGAAATGATCTGCCTAAGATGACAAAGATGGTAGATGGTAGAAATAGGTTTCAAACCCTGACATGTAACACTCCAAAGCACTTTTCTACTAGGTCCACTCTCTCATCTCTAAGTGGTTTCCTCCCTCAACTGCTACTAAATCCCAGTTTTACTGAGGGTAACCAATTGTCCTACCTGCTCAGGACCAACGGTTTCCCAGAACACAGGACTTTTGATGCTAAAATTGAGACAGTTGGTCATCCTATACCATCCGCAAACTACCTATACCGCTGGGCTGTCCAAGGGCAAAGCACTACATATCCAAAAAATTGGTATGCTGATGGTGGGTGGGAATTGGCCACAACTTGACAACTAAAGAGAAAAGCCTCAGAATTTGGATTTTTCAAAGTATCTAAGATTCCAAATCTATTATTCCTACTCTCTCCCTGCAAATCTTTTTTGTTGTTGTTGTTTTTGGGGGGGGGGGGAAAGACAGAGGAATAAAAAGGAAGCACCAACCAAATATTCATTTACCTTTTTTTTTTCCCCAGAGACAGGGTCTCATTGTTTTGCCCAGGCTGGAGTACAGCGGCTATTTATAGGTGTGATCATAGCACACCACAGCCTCGAACTCCAGGCTCAGCCTCCCGAGTAGCTGAGACTACAGATGGGCCACCGCACCCCAGTTCATTTCCCTTTTTAAGTGAGTTGGAGCAGAGGTTTTAAACCCAGCCACTTTTTAATTGCTCAGCTAGGAACCCCCAGTGATTTCATTGATAAACTAAGGACAAAAAGAATGCAACAGCATTTCAAATGAAATTTCACACCCACAATGAGTAGAACACAAGAAATAAATGTGTAGGTTACTTTCAGGATATCCAAATTCCCTTCGACTAAAGTGGCTGCAGTGGTAAGATTATCTTTGGAGACAGCAACAACAAAAAGATTTTAAGCTGAAGGGACTTAGGTTAGACTCTTAGAATTCATAACAATGGGACAGAGGGTTTAATAGTGTAGCTAGCATTCTAGCCCTTTTTTCCTAAGCATAGATTCTCCTCTGCCTGAGCTGATGTTTCTATGGTCCTACCTGAAATACGGGAATGAGCAGGTCATTTTTCATGGCTCCCCACTTTCAATTTAGGAAGAAGAAACTAGCATTCCTTCAAATCAGAGACAGTAACAACTAATCTATCCCTTCCTTCCACCCTCCAAAGAAAATTCCAAAAAGTGTGCACCTCTGCACTGAAAAGTTTGATAAAATCCAAAAGCAACATCACACCACAAAAGCAGTCCCTGGCAAACATGTGGGTTTTATCCAAATACTTGGTTTTAGATAGAAGTCCCATGCAAAGGCGGGCCCTTTTTTCAAGGGATCAAGGAGCCACCTGGCCACAGGAAAGAGAGGAAGTTGGATGGGAGAAGTGAGGGTTACACTGGGCAATGGGGCATGGTTTGCTTAACAGTTTCTCCCTTGGAAAAAAAAAAAAAAGACATTTTATGCACAAGGAGCTTATTTCTTAAACAAACACTCGTGGTTTTGATTTACACCACAGCCTGCTCCTAAATAATTTATGGCGGGTTAAATTTATTGCCGAGCCCTGGCTGGCTGCAAATTCGAATTGCCAAATAATTAGATTTTAGGGCAAAGCTTATAAATTACCCGTCGATTTGTCCGGACTTGTTTGTCAGTTGCTTTGTGCTTCGGGTCATCTTTGGCATTTGGCTGTTTGGGTTTTAATTGCTGATTTACACTTTGACAGATGAGAGCTGATGCTCGAAGTTTCAGGACAAGGAAGGGTAAAAAAATCAGAGCGTTAAAAGGCTGATTTTTCACCTGCATGCCCCCCTCCACCCATCCTCATAGACCCCAAAGCAATTAAAATGTAGAAAGAGGCTGAAAATAGATGCTGCTATTTTTTATTTGAGGATGGTAGGGGTACAGTGTGAATTATAGTTTACCTTTACTGAAACCTGAATTTTTCAAAAAAAACATAATACCAACAAATGAAGGGGACCAGTTGTTAGAAACCATATCCTCACACAGGGGTGTGCACACCTGTGTCTACCCTTACGTGCACATGACTCAGGAACAGCCACGGTTCAAACATTTTTACATACTCAATTGTAAATAACTTCAGATATTTGTGGCCTCTGTGAAGTTGACCCTTCAGGGCAGCAAACAACCAAATGATTTCTTTGTAGCTACCTGTATACATATATTTGTCATGAAATTAATTTAAACAAATCTCAGGTTGTATGCTAGAGAGATCCCCTGGAGGCAGCACTAAGGAGGGCATGTTAGCGGAAGGGTGCCAAGCCCAACTAACCATTCCAGTGGAGGGAAAAAAATCTCTCTAGATAGTATGCTGGCTTTAGCCACTATGTTGATAGAAGGCCTAAAGGTTCTCTATGTGCTCCCCGGAGAAGCAGGGCCTGCCTCCCAGCCACCTCTGTACCCCAGTCGCTTCCTATGAGGCCATGGGTCAGAATAACACCAGTACTAATTCTACTACTAAGAGCTAACACATATAGCCATTACATGCCAGGTACTGTTTTCAGCACTTAATATATTAATTCATTTTATCCTCCCATCAGTCCTATAAGATTGGTACTATTTATTGTTAACCCCATTTTGCCTATAAGGCAACTAAGGCATAACCCTGCCCAAGGTCATACTACGAGTAAGTAGTGAAGACAAGACTCAAACCCAGAGTCCAGTTCTGGAGTCCATGCTCTTAACCACTATGCTATATTAATTCTAATTGGAACAGCCTCTACCTCAGCTCCCCTCACTTTGGGGGTCCAAAAGTCCACATTCTGTGACTTGGGTACATGTAGCCAAAGCACAAGGTAGGGAAAAGTCATATGACTTCCTAGGGATCACAAGACGATTTAGAGGCTTGGTTAGAAAAAGACCATTTTTCCAGTCAATCTAAATATTGCCCTAAAGCTACACTAGCTGGGGGTGAGGAGATGGGTGTAACAGGTGATCAAGACAGGACCAGGCTCACGTAGGCAGACTGAGTGTTCTGCTCGGGCAACTTGGCTAGGAGCCCAGAGAAGCTGGCTGGGCTTCAGGAGGCCTTGCTCAGGAATCCCAACCATAGCCCCAGGCACTGCTGATCTCTTCACGGAAGACTGCATCCCCACGGGTGGTTCATAGATTCCCTGTTCTCTATCCACAGTCATGGCCAGAAGCCAGGATGGGTAAACAGCTGTGCTAGCATGAAAGTAGATTTCTAAAAATTAACTGACCAGTAAGAAAGCAATACACAGACTGACATCCTGCTCACAATGCACTGAATACTCTTCTCACACATGGGCTCATCTGATCCCACAGCTCTGTAAGCAGGAAATACTCTCCTATTTTACAGATGAGAAAGCTAAGGCAGTCAGTTTGGCAGTTGCCAAACCACAGTCCTTCACAAGTAGTATCCCAACACTTGGGAACCTGTCAGAAATGCAAACTCCTGGCCTCTACCCCAGACTTTCTAAGTCAGAAGCCCTGAGAGTGGGACTAGCAACTGTTGTTTTAACAAGCCCTCCAACTGACTCTATGGTCACTGAAGTCTGAACCACTGGTCCAGACTAAAGCAGTGTTTCCCAGACTTCAAATTACCTGAAGAACTTGTCAGATTAAGAACTTGTTAGATTTCAGGTTCTACTTAGCTCGGGGGTGGGGCCTGCCTAATATTCTGCATTCCTAACAAGCTCCCAGGTGATGACAATGCTGCTAGTTCTCAGACCACCTTTAAATAGCAGAAGTGTAGTCTAGAACATTGATGTGACTAATTCCTTATCACAGAGGTACTGATCAAGTAAGAATCAGAGCCCAAGGCTCTCAGATCTCCTCTCAGAACGAACTCTTATTTGACCCACTTTTAAGCACCTGGGTCAAGCCCTTTAGATGTGCTAACCATTCCTGGCTCTTACCATCAGACATTTCATCTTCCTTGCTGCCAAGAGCTAGGGCAGAAAAACTGGCCAGTCACATCCAAGAACTTTATAGAGCAAGCTGGCACATCTCTGTCTGGGAGCTAGCAAGAGGCCCTCTTGTCATGGCTATGCCTGCTTCCCTTAGGAATATTGTCAAGACCAGGGCATCAGCTACCCCAGAGTGCTCAGCACACTATTCTCTCAGCCCTCCAGAAAAACACCTTCCTTCTGTCCACATGAACCAGAAAACAGGGCTGGATGCCTCTCCTTTTGCAGACATAAGCCAGGAGTTTACCTGGTCCTGCCTCCAGTCCTGGAAAGGCCTCTCTAATACTGGCCACAAGTCTGCAACAGGATCACAGAAATTCCTGCATCTCCTGAGGCACCAAGCTGGGTACTCCTTACCAGCATCACCAACCACCATATTCTACACCATCACTGTGAACTTCCTTTCAGGCCTGCCCCTGACGTTGTTTCTCTAAGTCATATTACCTTTCCAGTGAGTGCAGACCTTATCAAAATGGCATGTTTTATCCCATTCATCAGGCCCTGCCTCCCCCAACCCCAATTAACTACCAATCCCTTTCAGTTGAACAGTTGGCGTTTCAAATGTTGCTACTGCTGGAAAAAATACCTGTGAACAATGCAGACATAGTCCCGGGACTCTATTTGCAGACATGCAATCTCAAATTATGGCTCTCAGTTTTATCACACTTTTGGAGAGCAAGATTCCAAGCCTTCTAGCCAGTTGCCATCTTATCTACCTAACCATCACTGCCTATCTCCCTTGGGCCAATAGCCAAATAGAGCATCAAACAGATCCTAGAGGAACAACTACCTACATTACTACTAAGGAGCTCATCTATTTCGGTTCTCCCTGTTATGTTCTCCCTGATATGGATTGTCGACTCAGAGCACCCCATTTACAACAACTGGAGATTCCACTGTCTACTCCTTACCAAATCTCTTAGCACCACTGACTGCCCGGGAGCCCAATAGTATCCAAAAGAGTTATGAGCTACTTAAGAACAAGGTTCTCAAGCTTGTTTCTATCCCAGCACACCTAAGGGTTACAGCATATAACTTCTCTCCATTGTCACCATCATCACCTTAGTCCAGCCCACTAAAATCTCTCTCAAGTAATGTGCCCTAACCAGTTTCCCTACATACGTTTTTAACCCCTTGGAACATCTTCCTCTCTGTTCCCATGAACTCTGGCTTGCAACATCTATTTCTATTTCTTCTCTTCTCAACAGTACATTCAAATTTCCTTTTCTGGCTCACTAACTTTGCCCCCAGCCTAACTGCGGAATCCATGCACTCCTTTACTTTCAGCAACATCAGCATCTCCAAATAAGAGCCTCTGCCGGCATCTAACCCTCAGATCAGCCCTAGGATGGAATGGCCTCTCCAGGACTAGGCACTGACCATAGCACTACCACAGAAGGAGCCACTCGTGTAACAGATCTGTTTTGCTGCCCACAGACCTTCAAGATCTCACACTGGCCGACTACATACGGGAACAGGACCAAAACAGCAGCCCATTCCAAGTCACCTCTATTTCAGAATAAAAGCTTCCCTGATGCTGTCTCTCCCTCCAGAGTCTCCTTTCTAACTCTCCCAGCACGTAACAGGCGGGGCTTTGCCCGTGGTAGCACTTGATGTACACAAGACCCTTTCTGCCTGTGCCAGCCTGTGTACCCTTCTGCCGCAGACCTGCCAGCCTGCAGGGGCTAGCGTCAGTCTGGGAACCCTCTCGTCTCAGGCTTTTAGGCTATGGCTCAATTTTCACAGCTAGAGCTCAAAACTCATCACATAAATGTAAGACTGTGGGGGCTTTTTAAGTATTGCGAACACCCAGGATAAGAGGATAAAAAATAATCATCCCAATGGCATCTTAATCAAAATGATGCAAGATCCTTTTCCCCAACGAGACACGGAGATGGAGAAAGGGTCTCCTAATATCAGTTTCCTCATGTCAAACAACTGAGATCAGTCTACAGAAGAAATGTAATCAACAGAGAAGAGAGGAAAACAAGACAGGATGGCGGTGGGGAGGAGTGAAGCCTATGGACTGAGCCTAAACATTCCCTTGGATTTCACCTCCCACCACTCCCGTACGGCCTGCTGGCTTTCTTCCTTTGGCTGTCCCTGTTTCTGCTGCTCAGAGGGAGCTCAGCCTCCACCCCAACACCTGCAATCACCTCTGCTTTTGCCAGTCTTCTCTTGTCACCCGGACCCTCTGCCTCTCCATTAATCCTTCCTTCCACACTTCTCTCAGTGTTAGCCAGCCATTTATCTGTTTGAAGGGTCTAAACCTCCCTGGTCTACTGAAGGTGGGTGCTAGCAGATCCAGATCCAAACTCCCAAGAATTTTTTTTGGGGGGGGGGGTGTCATGTCATTCTCCAGCCCTTGCCTCTCCCTAGAGACCTTGCAGTCCACCCTTCTAATGCCACCTTCAATGACAGCTGAGGTATCAGGTTAGCCTCCCTGACAATGGCTCAGAGCCTCAACTCACATATTTCCACTTTGACCCTCACCCTTTTGCCCACATTTTATTGGCTGAAATGCTCTTAAGCCTCTTCGAGCCTTTGTACTCTCACTTACAGCATCCCAATAAGACCATCTAGCCCGAGTGTGAGAAACAGCACATAACTGATACAGATAGTCCAACTAGCTGAACGGTGAAATATTTGCCAGATTCAAAGTCCTCATTCTCCCTCTCCCTCATTTTCAGCAGTCTCACAAACAAGCCTGCAATAGAGGTCAGGTTTTCAGACTTAGGCCATCCTGGCTTACTCTGTGAGCCCCTTCTTTTAACCCTGCTGTAACAGTTCTGAGAGGCCTCTCCGTCTTAAGTATGCAGCCTATGCAACCCCTCCCCAACGTGAGCAGTGTTGATGTTTCGCATCCTTTGTGTCCCCACCATACCAGGTACCTACCTACGTAATGGCAGTTATCACACTGCCTAAGGGTTGACATGTGTACAGTTGCCCTCCTAGACTACGAGCTCCTTGAGGGTAGGGACCATTTCTTACTCATCTTCAGATGCCCAGCATCTAACACAGAGCTTGAAGTTGCTATCCAAAGAGTAAAAAGAGGCCTTTCCATGGCCTCTAAGGTGGTTACAATGAGGTCCTCCCCATTCCTTTGCTGACTTAGTTGGTTTTGTCATGTCCAACAAAAACTTTAAAAGGCAGCTCAGTGTCACTGTTATTTTACAATCCCTGATTTCATTCACCATTTATCAATGGCCCTATTCTTTAGAGCTCTTCCCCACCAACAACCTTAGCCCAGTGCCTAACAAAATCTGCATTCCAACAGCTGTCTCAGCCCTGGGGAGGCCACCAGGATAATAAGAGGCTGGGGTGGAGGGGCCTGTTCCCTGATTTGCACTAAATTATGTGGTGATTTTGTTACCAGTGACCCAGTGCTCTCCAAGGAAAGTTCCTGGCCCCACCCCCTAGGCAACTCCATAGTCTAACTACACACCATGGCAGCTTAAAGGTATAAACCCTGGGGAAGGTAGAGAAGCGGTCTGAATAGAGCAAATAAACCCACTTCGATCGTGCCTCTGCTATGCCAAACACACAAGGCAGCGCCACCATGCATCAGTGCTCCATTCCCCGAGATGTATATTTTACTTCTACATTGCTATGTCTGCTCCAAATAAAGAAGGACCCTTCGGCTTTCAGGTGAAGTTATGCTATGGCCAAGACCCGGACACAGCAAACGCTTGTTCCCATTCAAGGAGCACTAGTGAGGAGCCACAGTGAGAGTCAGGGGGAGGGCTGTCCCTGTGAGGGACCACCAGGAAGCAGCAGCCTGCGGAGGAAGACGGCTTTAAGAGGGGGAGGGGGAAGCACCACATTTATGGAGGCAGACACGAAAAGGACAAAAGGGCCTAGTGGGCCGCCCCATTCCCATCACCACCCCTGGCCACCAATAGAGGAATTCATTTATAGTGACCCTGAAAGAAGAGCTGTGTTAGAGCAGAGATATAACTACAAAGAAAGGCAATAATTGGTCTGATGGGCAGGGGGAAAATTATTCCAGGAGTCAGGAGCCTGTGCAAGAACACTTACGGCTCACATAGTCGTCATAACTCAGCCCCCTCAAGCATTTTGTGCTCTGCTTATGGTGTTAACTTTAATGTCTTAACATATAACACCATCCACACTAACACAAAATACTACACACGCCAGATGAGGCTGAGTTATAGTTGCTGTGGGAAGCATAACTTTGAATTTCCTGATTTTGGTGCATTTAATCTCAACCATAATGTTACATTAACGTCGGTTTTGCATTTCATTTCCCAGTTTAGAAGAATAGCATCAGTGCCTTCGCCTGTCTGTACAGAAAAAAAGGACACGCTGACTGGGGCCACAGGCAGAGGGACCACAACCCAATGACTAGGGCTCTCGGGCTAAAAAGCGGGGCCCAACCCCTCCCACTTGGAGGAGCTGCAACCAAGACAAGCGAATGGGGAGGGAAGGGTGGGTTCTTTCTCTAGGGAACTGCCTTTCTGTCCACTTGGAGACTACAGGAACCTAGAACAGAGAGAAGGAAAGAAGCTAAATATGGAGCAAAGAGTAATGGGGGGCGGGGGGAGTCAAGGGGATTCCTGCCTTTTGGCCTTGAATGAAGGAGAAAGGAATCAATATAGTTTGCTTTGTAGAGATCTTAACTAACTTCCTGTAAAGTTTTCCAAAATGTCTCTTTCACACAGACTAATAACAATGTGCCAGCTCTAGGTCATGCTAAAATCCTCCAAATGCCTCTCTTATTATTCCTTCTCCTCTGTCACCATCAACCCTCCCCCCACCCTACCCTTCAAAAATAACCCAGCATCTGGACAATTTTCTATAAAAGAGAAACTCCTTTACTCATAGTTCTAACTCAAAATGCAGATGGAGTCTCTTCAAGGTTTCCATGAAAAGAAAAAAAAAAGCCCCTGTGGACAAAGACCAAACACTAGAAAACCTCAACCCCAAAGGTCATTTTTCTCCAAAGTTATGGGCACTTGAATACAGATGAGAAGGCAAACAGTCGTGCTGCGGCAGAGCAGTCAGAAAAAGGCTACCCAGGAGCCTGATGGATGGCCAGAGAGAACCCGGGGAGGAAGGGTAGGCAGCAGCAGGACGGCAGCTCCCCAGATGCAGAGAGCTCGGCTGCCCCCTCCCTCCCTGGCCATCCAGACAGCTGAGGTTACTTCCTCCTCCCCTCGTGCTGTG
The DNA here is from genome assembly GCA_004363605.1 of Indri indri. Classification (NCBI taxonomy): domain Eukaryota; kingdom Metazoa; phylum Chordata; class Mammalia; order Primates; family Indriidae; genus Indri; species Indri indri. The sequence goes on along the minus strand of RJWJ010014615.1, from coordinate 11,636 downwards.
GCCTATACCTCATTTTCCTCACTTACATTTGCTTTGGTCTCTTTTGAACACTGAGGTGGTGAAAGAACTTGCCCCAAGGTTAAAGATGCACAATTAAAGATCCCACCAAAGCTTTCAGGCTGCTCTCTGGGCCTCAGGGTCAAAACAACCATCATTCGATGCACATCCACACCAAAATGAGCAACGTGAACTCCTGCAAGCGAGGACAAAGGAGCCACGATTCTCCTAAATCAGATAAAAATCTACTTCTATATCAGGAAACAATTTCTAAAACAAGAAAGGAACCACATTCCTAAAATTTAGAACCTCTAAAACATTTTAAACCATCTAAATTAATGTTTAAGTGAAAAAATGTTTTCGAATGAAAAAAAGTCAGCTATTCAACCAATACCTATCATGTTAGTCTGAATCGAAACATGTAAAACTAATAAAATGAGTGCAAAAACCAGAACGCGAAAGCCTATTTACTGTCAAACCGACCACTCCAGTTTCACCTAGCTGAACAAAGTACAAAAATAAACAGCAAAAATGATGACAAATGGAAAATACCACGTTTTACCATGTTTATAACCAATATTGTTACTCGCCCAAGTACAACAGAGCTGACACCTGTTAGTTTTTCATTCCTTTAGGACAGTCCCAATAAGCAGACTCAGGGACTTCTGAAATCCTGAGACAGAAGAGAAATGAGCCTCCAAAAAGGCCCTGGCCCAAAACTGTCTGTGCCTCCTATACACTCAAGGGGCATGAAGCATTCTCATAAGAACCAGAAGTGTACCATGTAGAGGTCTTGGGTATTGAAAGTTCCTGGGAGCTGGTCAGGAGAGCTGGGTGGTTCTCACTCACAACCCCAACCCCACCCCCAAGGACACATGCAGACCCTACCCATGAAGAATCTCGGTCAAATGGACAGCCATCAAGCCATCCCAATAGAGTACGAGGGAATGCTGATCTAATTTGCACACCTTATTCTAGTCCTTTTGCTGTCTCTTCTGGAAGTTCCCTCTCATGCCAAATCTCAACCTTCCCTGCTTCCATTTAAATTCACTTCTTTTTTTTGTCCTTATTGAAAAGAAGAATGAATTATTATCATACTCACTGGAACAACTACTCCCCACATGATGAATTTATTTAGTCTGGACAAGAAATTGTCACCAAAACTATATTCAATTTCTTTTCTTTCTTACTAAGTCCATTTTTGTGCCTCTAATGGTTTTTTTTCTTCTTATCCTGTGCTTTTCCAATTTCTCCACTTCCCTTGTTGACCAGCAGACCTAAAAAGTACAGGGGCTCTAATGAGAGCCTGATCTATGATGACCTCAATAGAAGAATGCTATCCTATCTGGAACTGATGTCTCCAATCCATCTTTCAAGCTTCCTCTGAATCCCCTCCTCCAAAAAAAGGGAGACTTTACGTTGCCACGAACAACAAGTCTCAAGCTGCCCACCCCCTTCCTGAGGGTGGGCCGATGGGTAGTCCAACACACACGTCTGGCCCCAAACTCACCTTCCCACCTGTTGATCACAGCATTGCAGAGGTTTAATGAAGTCGAGATGCATTATATTTATCACTCGCCCTAGATCCACTCAAATCCATCACTATGTCACAGCAAGAAGTTAGATTGATCTGACAGGATTTGCTCTTCTTCACAAACCCATGTAAGTTATTACTCAGTACCCCACGCTCTTCTAGCTGTTTGCTGATTGATTATCTGACGATCAGGTCAAGTATCTTCTCTAGAATCACAGTAAACTAACAGGTCTATAATTTCCAAGATCATTCGTATCCTCCTTTTAAAGATAAGCAAGACAGAAAATGCTTCTTCCCGAGTTCTCTAAAGCAACAGCTAATGCTTTGCTAATAATGAACCAGGGCAGCCAATTCCTTAAGTGCCCTTGGAATCACATCATCAGGGTTCATTGATTCTGGAGATAATCTATAATCAGGCCCAGATCCTGGTAAACAGCATGAAATCCTAACTCAGCCTGGGTCTGGAAGGCCTTTGTGCCTAAGTCTGGGAAGAAAGTTGGTGATACAAGTGATTTTAATTGGTACTGCTTATGTCTTCGGCACTCTGATAAATAAATACATAAGTAAAAACAACGCCCTTGAGAGAGAGATGAAAGGTGACACTGTCAGACCAAATTGAGACACAAATCAGGCTTCACCTTCAGGAACATTGGCAGTACCCTCTGCAGGACAAGAAAACAGAGCTACATAATTATCTGCGCTTATACTCTAACTGAAAAGGTAAGAAACACACATACACAAGCATATGCCAGGAAGGAAAAAGCAGTAAATGCCATAATGGAGGTGCCAGGCAATCATGAGGATTCAGAAGAGGGATGAATCACATGCAACAGAAATACGTTAGATTTTAGTCTCATGTCCCACTTGGGCTTACTCAGTGACTGAAACCTACATCAGTAGGGAAATAATATGGCATATTAGGATATGGGTCTCTGATTCCCAACCCAGAAAAAATCTACATAACCAAAATTCCCAACCCGCCACTCAGGCACCCCCACTATGCCAGAGAAACTCCCGTAGTTTGGGGAGGCAGAGAAGACTCTACAGCACGGGCGGGAATAAGAGGCAGAGAAAGTAAGTGTGGTGTGGATAGCTCCCAAGCTGCACCCCCCCCTTTCATCCAAAGTTCCTTCCCTTGGGACATTCTCTTTACCCAGCTCCAGTCTTCCCAGGCCTTAGTAGGCCTTATTCCAACGCCCCAAAGGCAGACCACTGCTTTAAGGGAGAATAGGAAAAAGAAGAGGAGAAAGGGGAAACTAAAGAAGTTATGGAGTCTTTATGTAAAATAATGTACCATTCTAAAGACAGACTCTTTCCTGAAAAGAAAACCAACCATGAGAAATGAACCCAGTTTATCTCAGAATGGACCCTACTCATCCCCACCTCCCAACTGCTCTATGCTGAGGTCTTCTCTTCCCTCCTGCTTAATACTGAATGCTGCTCCCAGAGCAACAAGTCTATGCATCACAAAATTTCACACTCTGTAACCTAGCCCTGAGGGAAGAGTTGCAGTCCTAGAGCTGGGCATACCTGAGGCATCAGCACTACAGTGAACTGCCACAGCAGCCCCGAACCATTCCCTTAAAGCAAACATTAAGCACTTCGATATCACCTAGCATAGGTGCCTCTCTGCTGCTAATCCCAGCTTCCTAGGTAAAAGGTCTCTGAACACAGGTGGTGATTGAGGAAAAAAAGCAAGCAAACAAATTGTCCTTTCCAACAGACCAACAATGGTACTTCTTCAGGTTATCTAATATGGCATAACAAACCATCTCCAAACTTGTGGTTTAAAACATCAATAATCATTTGTTATTTCTCACAGTTCTTGTGACTCAGGCATTTGGGAGTGGCTTGGCTGGCTGGTCTGGGTGAGGGTCTCTCCTCAGGTTGAAGTCAGATGTCCACTGGGTCTGCAGTCATCTGAAGGCCTAACTGGGGCTAGCGGATTCACTTCCAAGATAGCTCATTCAGATGACTGGCAAGTTGGTACTGGATTTTGGCTTTTGGCTAAGAGCCTCAGTTCCTCAGACACATGTGCCTCTCCACAGGACTGCTTGAGAGCCCTTGCAGCATGGCAGCTGGCTTCCCCCAGAGCAAGTGGTCCAAAAGAGCAAGGCAGACTACAATACTTTTTGATAACTTAGCCTTAGAAGTCACTCATTGCCTTTTCCACTATATTCCATTAGTTACACAGAGCTATCTCTGAGTCAGTGTGGGAAGGGAACTACAAGCATGTGAATACCAGGAGGTAAGGATCACTGAGGTCATCTCAGAGGCTGGCTACCACAGTACTCCTTAAAAGAACAAGTAGCAGTGATAGGATAAGGGAGGAGGGAAGAGAATGGAGAGAGAAAGGATGGGAGAGAAGAAAATATTTTAATTCCCAAAAGCTGAGACCAGAGAGAAACCTTGTGCCCCATTCTCCCCAGAGACTTCTCAGGTCTGCCTCACCCTAGCAAACCTGAACCAAGTCCTGCTTCCTAGGCAGGAACTCCAAATGAGTAGCTAAAAGCCAAGACAACATGATAAAGCTCCTTTGGGTCCCAGGAAGCAAGACTATCCTCCCTCCCTCCTTGCCCACCCCACCTTTGCTAAAGCAATGATGCAACAGTTACCTGAGGATGAATCTGTGGCTTGTCACACGTGGCCTCAAAGTCCAGCACTAAAAAGTAGTGATACCTCTGGGGAGGGAAGGACACCATTGCCGCCATGGATGCGCCAAAGCCGTGGGCCGCCAGCTTTCTGGTGGATATGGAGCAGAACTCCGGAACACCACAGGGAGAAAATAAGTGGGAGCCCAGCACTTTTCTTGCTCTTGAAAGTAAATACGAAGAAAATCGAGCTGCTCCAGTCTGTAAAGGTGCTAGCATTGAACATCCAGAAGCATCTAAAACTTAGGGGAGGAAAGTTAAAAAAAAAAAAAAAAAAGAACAGAGAGCCTGGGTTACTCCCCTCCCACTGTGGTCCTGTTCCATCTAGTCTTCAGGAATATCCACACAACATGAGCCACTCCCCAGTGTTTCTGGGCCCCTTTTCTAAATCACAGCATTCATTACTAAAGTTCAAGACCCTAATACCAGCACCTGCAGCATTATTACAGCTCTGAGTCTCCTGGATCTTTCTCAAAACAACATGCAACACCGGCCTTCATCTTAAAGTTCAAAAGAGAGAAGAGAGAAAAATTTTGCGGTCACTTCTCAGGTGGCAACAGTTAACATTAAAGCTTTGGGTCCAAAGTAACATGAGGTGGCCCTGTTGCACAATCAGTCCCAGGAGCTAAGTAGATGCAGAAACACAGCAGAAAATGTCCCAGGCTCTCTCCTCAGCTCCATTAGGAGCCATTTGCCCCTGGCTTTCCTGTCTGATTCTTGACATCTCCACATACCCTCCTCCCTTCTCCCAAGGTGAAAGCAAACAAAGCCAATCACAGGGGAGTTTGCTCGAGACATTCTGGTGGTTCCCAGCCCCCACACCGGTAAGTGGCACCCTGGGGGAATGAACACCGCCTGGAGAGCACAGCTGGCAACAGCCTTAGGCCTTCTCATTTTCTGCCTTTAGACTCATTCTCTACTAGAGGCCCTTGAATGACTGCAGGACTTTTTAAATAGGGAAGAAAAAGAAAACCCAGATGTGGCAGTAATGGGAGCAATGCTAAAAGTCTAGTAAAGTTTTCTGAGTGAACATGTGCAAAAAAAAAAAAAAAAAATTGAATCACTTTTCCTTTAAGTTTTCCCTTTAAATTTGCAGAATGCCTGCTCCTCAGAGGGCTAACTAAATATAAAAATCAAAGCTTATAGTTTTACTCACAAATAACTCAAGCTTCCTTTAAAAAAAATATAAGAACAAAGCAGAAATTTTGTCTTTCCCCGTTATACCCAACATTCAAATTTCCCTCAACTTTAATCCTCAAGTAAAGAAATCTCACCACTCAATACAGAAATGGCCACAGTTTATGCTTTCTGAAGCCCCATTCCAACAAAGGCTTGCCTCTGGATGGCTGCGAGGAGACGCCTGGCTCCCTCCACGTAGGGCAGAGGGATATCACCCTGTGAAGTCCAGAGCATACTCTAAGGCAACGAGGCCACTATGACCAGAGAGGAAAAGGACAACGTCAAGTATTACTTTTCTTTCAACCTCTCTCCCGACTCACCGAATGAGCTACAATAACTTGCCTGCACATTAGGATATATGGCAATGTAGGTCCTCAAGTTTCCTGTCCCTATACTGAGTTGTAGGGAGATTCAGTAGAGCTAAGACTAAAAAATATCTCAAGGTCTTCATGGATTCTGCTGCACAAGCATAGCACTTGTTTTCACCATTGCTTTATAGCCTCACCAAAATGCAACCAAAACTTCTCCGGCTGGCTTGAGTTTCACTACGGAATCCCTCAGAAAGGCCAAGAAGCCAATATCCCTTTGAAAGGCAGAGCCAAAATAATTCTTTACATCACCCACTCCTGTATAGTACTGGAAGCCTCATTGAGATGGGAGACACCAGTCTGCTCAAATCACCCATTCTAGTTTGGATCCAAAGTTCCTTAAGGCCTTAGAACTCCTCTAACCCCACGAAGTCAGGCCATGCATAAAGACTTTTAAGTCTTAAAGTTCTCCAATGTGTATACGGTATGCACAGTATACACAGTCAACCAGACCCTGTTTGCCAAATACTACAGGCAATTAAGCATCATGATTAAGGAGGGCTTCCAGGTTTGAATCCTGACTTTGCCACTTATTAGCCATGGCATCCTGGGCAAGCTCTGTTCTTTAATTCCTCACCTATAAAATGACACTAATAATATCACCTACTCCATTAGTGAGACTAAAATGAGATAACACATATAAAGCACTAAGAGCAGTGTCTGGCACATAAGAGCTCCATAAATATTAGCCTACTATTATTACTACTACTATCATACTGGGCTTTGCCTACTTGGCCAAGCCTGGATTCCCATTCTCTGGGCCTGTAAATCCAATTAGTGCATAAGGCAGCCTTAGAGAGTAATATTGATGTCTCCTCCATCTCTAAAACGCTCTAGACGTTCCATAGAAAATATCCTATTCCCTCCCATGGACAACACACTGATGGCCAATGGTTCTCTTGCCTGCAGGTCTTGCTTTTTCACCTGATTTCACCCACATCAAAAAGTTTCTCTTGGCCGGGCGTGGTGGCTCACGCCTGTAATCCCAGCACTCCGGGAGGCCGAGGCGGGCGGATCACTTGAGCTCAGGAGTTCGAGACCAGCCTGAGCAAGAGCGAGACCCCGTCTCTACCGAAAATAGAAAGAAATTAATTGGACAGCTAAAAATATATAGAAAAAATGAGCCGGGCATGGTGGCGCGTGCCTGTAGTCCCAGCTACTTGGGAGGCTGAGGCAGGAGGATTGCTTGAGCCCAGGAGTTTGAGGTTGCTGTGAGCTAGGCTGATGCCACGGCACTCTAGCCTGGGCAACAAAGTGAGACTATGTCTCAAAAAAAAAAAAAAAAGTTTCTCTTGTAGGAAGTCTCGAGAGTAGACATTAGGAGACCAGGCCTCCACATGTCCACAGTCACTGGATTCCACACTTCCCTTACTTCTAACAACCAAGCTCAACTCAAGCAAGAAATAGAGTAGTTCCTCCTCTTCCCTTCCTGAAAAATTCAACACTAAAGCCATTAAGTGCAGCAGAGGAAGGCAGGTATCTACACCAGTTGGAGTGAGGTGAGCCGGAGGGGTCTGGGAGGAATGCCAGAGCCCAGGCAGGGTGAGGGCATTCACAAGGAGTGGGGAAGGTATGGTGTAGCATGTTGAAGCCAAGTGGGTGTGGACAGCATCCATGTCGGAGGCAGTCTGCTGTGGGGAGTCATAGGCAGGGTAAAAGAGGTACTCATGAGCGGTAAAGGGCAGTGACAGCAATGGGAGATTAGTTACATTCAGAGGGATTGATCAAAGAAGTGCATATATTAAGGATAATGGGAACCAGGTTTCTCACTGTTAGAGAAAGAAGTTAAAATATGGAAAGAGAAAATCTGTGTTGTTGGATTGGAATTGGTGGGAAGAGTATGAACTCATGGTTTCTGATACAGACACAGATACATAAGCCTAGATATAAATGTGAGCATGAATATACATATACACACAAATATATACACACATGCACACATATTTTCCAGCTCTATCTAAGGAAGGGCCAGGGAGCAGCAACACTCAGTAGCAACCAATGAGCATACCTAGCACCCAGTTGCCTTCTAAATACCATTCTCCACTAAAAGAAATAGAGCTCCTTGGAGAAATGGCTGATTCCGGGGCTGTGGAAAGAAAGTATAACATGAACCTGGAACATCTTGTACCAGAAAGCAAGGAAATGCCCAAAGAATGATGGGAACATATCAAAGGACACAGAAGGCACTATGAAGGTAGCCAATAAACAAGGATAGTAACAGATTATAATGCATTGAATAAAACAGAAAACCATGAGTCCATAAAGATATAAATTAATTCATTTAATTAAAGCTTGATGAGAATATTTTACGTAGTTTTGAGGCATCTCCCAACAAAATACTTATTAACTACAGCAAGGAGTAATTTTATAATGGAGAAGCCTGGCAAACATCACCTTAATCAAGTGATCAAAATGAACATCACCAATAATGGGATAAACCTAAATCATACACCATTTAAAAGGATGCAATGAGAACAAAACATCATTTCTGTGATAGTCTTGCTGAAGATGCATAACCTAAATCTAACCGTGAGAAAATATCAGATAAATTCTAATTGAGAGACAAGCTACACCATAATCAGCCTGTAACCTTCAAAACTATCAAGGTCATGAAGGTCAAGGAACGGTCACTGAGGAAAGTCTAAAGGAGACTAAAGAGACTTGATAACTAAATGTAACCCATGATTCTAAATTGGATCATTTTACCACAGAAAACATTCCCTGGCAAAAGCCGATGACTGGGGTTTGAGGATTAGATGGAGGTAACCTATCAATGTTAATAATTTCCTGATTTTGATGTTGTGTTGTGGCTAGGTAGGAAAATGTCCTTGCTTGTAGGAAATAGTTACAAAGCATTTGGGGTAATAGGGCATTAGGTCAGCAACTTAATCATCAAATGGTTCAGGGAAAATATTCTTTGTACTGTACTTTTATATAAATTAGGACTGTTTCAAACATTTTTAAAATTAGTTTTTAAAATCTGGGTGCAACGTGGTTAAAAAAAATTTGAAAACGGAGAACAGACAGTATGTGAGGGAGAGATCTCCCTGTCGTGTCCAGAGAAGACAGGTAGGCTGCAAGCTCTTCTCTGGCAGGAAGGTGAGCAAAAGCCAGCCCTCAGAGCGTCTGCAAGCCCAGATTGTTCCTCTCTATCTAGCCCAGTCTCCACCAGAAGAGTGCCCACTCAGTGCCCCTCACTGGCACTCCTGCCACCATAGGGCCTTCTGATGAAACACCCCTGTGGCCCCCGCAGCAGCAGCCCACCTGCCCTGTTCCCCCTGGCATCTTAGGGATTTCTCTTTTCTATTGATGTTTTTGCACTTTAGTCACAGGTTTGTAGAATATAAGTCTATAGCTTAAAACATCAACTGGGACCAGAATTCAAAAGAAACAGTTTATGATTCTGTGTATTTCTGCAAACTATCTTTCATCTGAGATCAAGATTTACACACATTTATTCTCAGACATCCTTTTCCTTCTCCTAGCAAATTAAAGGTACTAAGCAGCCTGTGGCAAGGAGGATAATGAATGATTCTCTCCTCAAAACGAAGGGACCAGCCCCCCAATGGGGACAGGGGAGGGGTAAATAGGGACTGCCATGGGGCCAGCCCAATTTGGAGAAACAGGCCTTAGCCACAGCCCCTGGAGGACGGTCTCTGTGCAGAGTATTTACACAACAGACACCAATGGCTCCTCTGCAGCCATTACTGTCTATCAGGTAAATAGCACATGTGCCAAAACACACATTTAATGAGGGAAATAATATGCCTTTATAAAAAGACTCAATCTGTATTTACCTGAGAGACCAAAGAAGCACCAAATCACCAGATTAGTGGAACCACAAAGGAGTCGTTCTGGTGTCTTGGGTAAATAGACATTTTATAGCCTCCATTACTGGAGGGGGAGAGGGAGAGCAGAGGGAGGGGGTCATCTTTTAACTTCCACATACACAAGCCAGGGGAGCCTCAGTGACGCGAAAAGAAGAGGGCCCATACGAAACAGGCGGTCTACTCCCACTCCACCTCCCAGCCACATATGCGTGGACTGTCTGGGAGGGTATGGCTATGAACCACCACTGGATTCAATCCATTCCATTAAAAGGCAGACTGGGAGGCAAGGGAATATTCCCCAGAAACTCCAAGGTACCAGAAGCAGGTTCTGAGTCCAGCTGACTGGAAGCACCTGGGACCACTACAGCCATAGTTTCCTTAGTTCCCAGTCCGGAAGCAAGTCCCTGTCCCAACCTAACCTGTAATATCACAAGTGCTCTGCCACCTGAGTCACAGAAACAACGACAAAGAACATGGTAACACCTATCTGGAACTTACTCAGTCACAGGCTTTGTCTCAGGCAGCTAAAAATAGCCTGGGAAAAATATAAATAAACTGCAATCCTTCAAAAGTCATAATCTGCACTCTAATGAATGCATCCTTACTGCCAGAGCACCTTCTGTGAAAATCACACACTGTCAAAGGTGAAAGAAAATCTAAGAGGTAACAGTCTAACCAGCCAGGGAAAATGAGGCCCTAAAAGAGAAAAGGACTGCCCAAGGTTCACATAGCAAGAAAGACTAAGGATAGAACACAGGGCTCCTGATGCTTTGGCCAGGGTCTCAGGCCCCTGCGCCAACACAAGGAACAGGCCTCACTGCTCATCCCCCAAGCTTCTGTGCAGTCTCACAGGAGAGGCCAGCAGCCTGAGGGCTTTGTCTAGTCTCCTGAAGGCTGGACATGCCCTGGAACCTCTACATGACTTTCTGAAGGCTCCAAAGTGGAAAGGAAGCAGGAATTCTAAAACTGGCTCCTCATCTCAACAAAAATCTCCTCTCTACAACCAGTAACTGCCATGGCTTATAGCTACAGCTGCTTCTGCTCCAAGGCAGGGCTAGGGAGAGCTCCCCCAACTCAGAAGCAGCTGCTAATCCCAAACTGCTGGCAGAGCTAAAGTCACTAAAGGCCTTCAGGAACACCGAATTCTGATGGCAACATCACAGGACACAGCAGGTTCGCTCTCCCCTTCAATAGGCCTGTCTCAGCAGCTTGAGGCAGCACATAAAAAGAGGCAATTGCTTGTGATTTGCCTATTGTTTGTCATCAGCCATGCCCAGTAGTTTGGGCAAACTCCTTCCAGGGGCCAAAGTCAGACATCTTTTTGCAAGTCAACTGCGATCCCATCACACACTAAGAGGGGCAAAGCCTTGTTTCCTAACCCACTATAAATAGGCTAGAGGTGAAGGGAGGGCAGGGTATGGTATGGCATCCCTTTAAGTACCTTCTGCACTTGTAGACAGCATCTGATCCCAGAAGAGAGGTACCCAGAATTGTTAAATACTTCCTATACTCATGCTTCTGAGATGGAGAACTGGTATAGAAGCAAGGAGTCATATGATCTAGGGTAACCCACTGGTATTAGACAAACACAGGTTCAAACCCTGACTCTATAAATTCTTTGCAATAACTGCTATAGTAATAACACCTGTATCTTTGGAGTTCAATTCAACCATACAATGTAGCACAACAGTAAGTGCTCAATAGAAGGGAGCCACCGTTGTTAACACATAAGAGAAAAGGGAAACACGATTTTCTGAAAATCCACTATAAGCCAGGTACTATATTGGTGATTTACATATTTTATCTCACTTAATCCTCTCAACTATCAATACATAAGGAAACTAAGGCTCACAGGTGCTCAGCTCTTTGGGGCCCTATTCTCCTCTGCCATGTCTGCTGGTCCAGGTTTCCCCACGTGACTGACTCCTCCATCAGCCATAGGGCTAACAATGCATATCAATTCCACTTTTTCTTCTGAGGTAAAGTGTGACTTTAACTAAAAGTAACTCAACATTAAGTAATAACTGCGTCCAAATCATCCCAATTTGTTTTTCATAATTTTTTTCTTTTTTTTTTT
>RJWJ010014614.1:0-37569 GCA_004363605.1 Indri indri | reverse complement strand
CAAAGAGTTATTATTGATTCCACAGTGGGCTGTGAATTCCAAAACAATTCAAATGAGAGAAAAATGATTTATATAGAACTTGTAATTTGCCAGCTGTGGCTGGGGGGAACCAGCTTCTATTAGGGGAAACTTCAGCTGGATTAAACAATAGCAGTGTGCAGTTCCCTGATTCAGGCCCCAGTTTACAAGTGTAATGACTCTGCACACAGTTTATTCTTTTACAGATATGGCCAAATATTCGAAAATTTGGGACACGGAGTATGTTCCTGAAAAAACATCAACTATTCACTAGGCAGCTCACAACAGGAGCAAAAAGAATCTGTAAGATCCACTTATATTAGACTCAGCACCAATCTTGCTTCTCTGGAAAGTCAGAAGGAAACGGATAAAATACAAAACAAACAAACAAAAGACTAGCACGTGAGCACTGAAAACCTAGAAGTACCAAGAATTTTTTTTTTTTTAACAAAACTCACTCTTTCAGGAATCTTAATCTGATTTTAAGATGTGGAAGACAGATTTTCATTTATTTCTTCCCCAGCATCAAACTTTATTTTATATTTTTCTAATTTCTTTTCTAAGATACTTTAAAATATTATTACAAAGATGATATATAGTCTCTGTAGAAAAATTTGATATCTATTGACAAAGATGAAAGAAGTGAAAAAAATTAATCGACATGGACAACGCATGGGGTTAATCATCATCTTTGCTGAACTTACCTCCTTGGATCAACGGAGAAGATGCACTCACATGAATGAAGTCACGGTACTTAGAAAGGTCCTTGTTGAAAACAGCCTAGTAAAAGCTAACCCTCACTGAGATCTTACTGTGTGCCAGACGCTGTTCTGATCACTGTATAGGTGTCCTCTCAGTAATTCCAAGGAGGTTCTCTTAACTCCGTTACAGAGGTAACAAATATAAGGCACAGAGATGTTTAGTAATTCACATAGGGTCGCACAGCTATTAATAGTAAAGGGCAGAGTTTGAATTCAAATCCAGCAGTCTGTGACTCCAGAACCCGTACCTGAACCAGAAGTCATCACGTTACAGCATGCAGACCAAATCTGGCCCTGTCATCTATGTTTATAAAGTTTCATAGCAACACACACATGTCAATCATAAACCTAAAACTCAGGGATTAAACCTTAGTGATTATTGGTAGGTATATCCATGGTCCTCCAATTCTTTCCAGTTTTTTTTTTTTTTTTTTTGAGGGGCAAGACAAGAGAAGATAATAGCTAAGAATAAAGCATTTGTTAAACTTCCTTAGTATTTATACCTATTCCAGATAACCACCACTCAAAGAATTTGTAAGAAAAAAATGTTCTATGTTACCTCGAGGAGCACAGAACAAGAGTTCATTAAAACTTTTGTATCAACTAGGAAGGGCTGAACCCTCAGATTTTTATAGCATTGTCTTTAATTAGCACAGCTGGCTGAACAGGAGAGAAAAAGTAAGATCTTTTCCTCATGGAAAAGCCATGGTTCATGGCTGACACTCCTACAAAAAAGACAGATTAACAAGAGAAAAGTGTAACAGACTTATTTAACAAAAGTTTTGTATGACATGGGAGCCTTCAGAAATGAGACCCAAAGACCCATGGAAAACCATATTTTTATGTTTTGTTTTGATGAAGAATGCACAGCGATGTAGAAGTATGACTGGACAAAAAGGGAGTATAACCTAATGATAATAAACTGGGGATGCGGAAACTTAGCAAGGCCTGTTTGTTCAGATGCTTCTTGGCCTGTCTGTGTAATATTCCTTCCTTCTGGGTGTAGGGCAGGACCCTCTCACATGAGGATCCTCAAAACAGAGAGTGGGAGAAGGTCAGAGACATTTCTGCTCCTGCAGTTTTCTCAATTTTCTTCAGCTGAAAATACTCAAGATGCGATATTTTGGGGTAGCATTTCCTGCATCCCATCACTGTGTTGTCCTAGCTCAAGACTCAATTAAAGCACTGATTTATGCCTTGAGTCCTAAGTGGGACTCTACTAAGTTTGAGATTTGGGTTTGGAAGTCAAGAACTGTGTCATGTAAACATATTTTTGAAATCTAAACACACGTTATCCTTTAAAAACATAAATAAAATCCCAAAGTCCAGTGATTAATCAAGGCAACATCCATAGTTGTTTATTTAGCCCTGCTTTGAGAACTACAAAACAGATATTAGAAAGATAAAGTCTCTATTTCTTAAGGGGCATACAACCTTGCTGTAGTAAAGGTATACTTTATTTTTCTCATGCACAGGGTTCCTGGCCAGTATATGTGCATTGTTTAAAGCACACCCTTCCAAGTTATTTCATTCTATGGGAACTCTGAATCTTTCATTGCTTTTGAACTATTTTACAACTCTCTTAAGGTAACTGATAGCAGTACAAAATAATTCTTGTCTACAGACATGCAAAAAAATTCTGTCCAGTGAGAGTTCAAAGACTTCCGTTTCACACTACGGAAGCAGTCAGTTTAGTGTCCATTTGCAAATTCAATTCCTAATTTATAACCATGTCTGTTCTTTGGGTACTCTTTTGAATTTGTTATAACATCTTGTTGGTTCCCTTATTTATTTAATAAGTTAAATAAAATCTTTGACATGTGTTCATTTTATATTTATATGTGAGTCATGATTTTATGTTTGCTAAAAAATGATTCTTTACCATGGATCTAGAGTCAACCAGGCTCTAGAGTCAACCAGGCATGGATCTCTGTCCTAGTATAGCATTTACCAGCTGTGTAACATTAGGAAAAATACTTACCTTCTCTATTAACAACACCTGCCTTGTGGGATTGTTGTGGGAATTATGTGACATGTTACTTCCATTCTGAAATATAAAAGCACTCAATAAATATTTGAGTTGTGTCGTCTGTTCCTTTTGTTTATTTTTTGAAGAATCAGTAGAGCCAATGTATACAGTGGCTCAGTATCACAGCAATAAAGTTAACCCATTAAATCAACAACTCAGAAAGCACAATGAATATGACTTCTTTTTTTTACACCTCTGAAGTTCCTAGCTTAAGGCTTATAACTCCACTACCTAAATAGGTCAAAAATGTTTTTCAAAGCCATATGAATGAAATAGGCTTATGACTTTCAAATTCCAGTTAGGCATATTCAATACGCAAAGGTTAATCAATGAGTGATCTTGGAAATCGTGTTTGTACGGGAAGACACCCATAATAGTCAATTTCTGGCATGTCCTCTCTAAATAAGTTTTCCTGGAGTTCTTCCTCTAAAATGTAATTCTCATCTAGTGCACTATAACTGTCAGGATCTTTTTTTTTTTTTTTCAGCATATTAAGAACACAGGCTGTCCCCAAGAGATTAGTAATTCTTAGCCTTAATTCTAGCTCACATCATGAATATAATTAATTCCTCCTGCATTTTACTTTTCCTTTTACATTTAGAAATATTGAAACAAGCCCCCTATTTTTATAAACTGGAATAAATCATTAACTACATTTTTTTAAGTGATGAAGAGATAATTGACAAAACTGAACATATTACCTTGTGGTTTAACATTAATACAAATAGCCATTCATTTCAATTTGAAGCCCCTTTCAAAATCCTTCAGAGATTAAGAAGCTCCCCGAATTTTAGGATTTACTACCAATCTTCTTAAACTTCTGGAACAAAATTATTCCACCTGCCCCACTTCAGGACTCCCCACCCATCTTGTGCATTCTATACTCACATACAGGCAAGTATTTCCTGGATGGGAAATATAAGAATCTCTTACATGCTTCGTGTAAAAGTACAATATCCCTCTTGGAGACTCAAAACACATTAGATTACAGATGATTCTGAGATCATCCGTAATCTAACGAAACCTGTTTCATTAGAGTAAAGAAACCTGTTTAACTTTGTTTAGTCCAGTGTTTACCAAATTCCAGGCCTCACCCCAAACAGTGCCCCTCTTCGCCATCCTTGTCCAGCACGCTTGCCTGCTTTCACTTCCTTGGATGTGCTACCACAGAGCCTGTGTAATGCTGTTTTCCCTCTAGACCCACAGGGCATCTCAGCTGCGGTGCACATTAGAATCCTAGTCCCCAGACCAAAGTGCCGCAGGGTTTCAGTATTTTGTTGAAATGCCCCAGGTGATTCATGTTCAGCTATCATTGAGAATACTGTCCTGGGCTTAAGCTTCCTGTAGACAGAGCCTGGTTTTGCTTACCTCTACTATTCACACAGGAAGCACTCAATACAAAACATTTGTCAAATAAAAGGGAGAATGAATAAATAAATACTAAATAGTGTTCCTGGGGAAACACTGCCTTAGGGAAACATTTGTGGAGCCACCATGTTGCACAGGACACGTTTTGTTGTAGGTGAGGAGGGGTGGTCCAATGCTATTAATAGCATTTCATAAAAAGCTTAACCCCATGGGACTTCTTCCTGCTGCATTAGTTCTAGATTAGACTAATCAGGTGTTAGCTCAAAACCAAGGACAAAGCATTCTCTGGAGCTGAGGGCTGTTATCAGAGCAGACCTTGAGCGTTTTCCACAGCCACAGAGAATCTAGCTTCTTTAAGGGCTTCAGAAACACTGAAATTCATGTGATGAACTCCCCAAGTTCATCCACTGTCTATTAATACATTCAAACGTCTTTCCGGGGCCAGCTAAAATCACACCACCATTGTAAATCCTTTCTTTGTTCATTACATCTCACAATATATTACTCTCTAGCTCCTCTGAACAACCATGGCTCTTTCTTACATATCCATCCATACAAAGTGGTGGCTCTGAATGTGTGTGGTGTAGACTCTGGAGTCAGATTGTCTGGCTTCAAATCCTCCCTGTGACATTTCTAGCTGTCTAACCCTATGCAAGTTACTCAATCTTTTCACATCTTGGTTCCTTCATTTGTAAAGTAAGGATAATAAAAAATGCTCCTGACTCATAGAATTGCAAGTATTAAATAGAATAATGAATGTAAAGCATTTGGCACCATGCTTGGCACATCGTAAACATCTGGTTATTAACATCCATTATAATTTCTCTCTTTTGATGTTTGTAATTTTTCTATCCTGTTTGCTAGGTTGCATAGGTTTGCATCGTAACATGTCTTCATGGATTATAAACTCTTTGAAAGCAGCATCATGATATTGTACATTGTGCCTAATTGATTTTTGAAACATAATGGTTGGTTATTACGTATGGCTCCTTGGCAGGGAACAAATTTAGATTAGGATTCTCTTCTCACTCTCATATCCCTAAATGGATAGAACTTCTAGTATGTGAAGAAGAGTTACCTAGAGCTTTATAGCTGGCCTGGACTCAAAGCAGAGACTCCTGGCCTGTATATCGCTGTCCCAAGAGGAATGTGGCCCAGTGAAGAATACGCATAATCAACACTTGCAGTTCAAGTATACAAAACAGGTATCCGCAAAGGCCTGCACTACCTGAGACGTCTTGAGAAGTCAATGAGGTGTCAGAGAACTTTTAAGATTACCAGATAATTAGTACTGAGAGGAACCTAGTCAACTTCTGGGTATTCCAGGTCAATATGAAAACCCAGACTGCTCTCTTCTTACCACTTGCCGCGTTTCTTTCTCTGCCCATTTTTACAGAAGAATCTCTCCTAAAAGAAAGAGTGGAGCAGCGGCAGATTGAAATCACCCGAGGAATGCTTAGAAAGTACAAATGCCCAGATTTTATCCAAGACCAACTAAATTAGAATCTCTAGAAATGGGATTGGACATCAGTATCTCACAAACATCCTCAGGCAAATATAATGTCCAGGCAGGTTTCACCAACATATTACAGAAGGAGATGCTCCACCAAATAAGAATCAACAGGAAGTAAACAAATTTTCTGAGAACGACATTGTGCTAGGTACCTTGAGGATACAAAACCAAAACTTGTCTCTGTCCTCAAGGAGCTGTCAGCTCCTTGTTGGAGAAAACTTCCACCAGAAAAAGATAAACAGCCCAAAGTCTGCAAGGTATGGGTATATGAGTGGGTCAGAAACTAAAATCTGCAAAAATTTAGAAGTGAGACATCAGTGAAGGCCAGAATGCCCAAGGGTTTCGTGGCAGAGGAAGGAGGTAAGTGAAGATTTAGAGGGCTAAGAAGGCAATAAAGGCTATCCTTGCCTTTTTCACATCAACTGTGGGACATGTTTTCAGGAGTGTAGGGGGCTGCTTGGGATGCTCACATGCTTGTGGTCTGAATTTTCAAGACTCTACAAAGGCTTTGTGAATACAACTTGATATTTCTGTAAAGTTTCAATTCTTGGAACAGCTCTTGAAGGTAATGTTATTGTTGTTTTCAGTTTAGGAAACTGACAGAAAAGGTAAATGACAGCTTGAAAGGTGGTCCATTTGCAGGTGCACATTGGACTTGAGAAACAAGCAGGGAACTTCTGAGGAACAGAGATTCAGGCCAGTTGCCAACATTTCTCAGAAACGTCAGTGCTCCTTTTGTCTTGTTGCTTTCTTCCTAGGTCATGTAGGAAGGACAACTCCCCCATGAGAAGCTGAGCAAAGCTGTAGTGGCATGATCCCCAGTCTAGCAGCCTATAGCCTCCTTCTTTGCACATAGCATTGAAATTAGTCCTTGACAATGTGTTCCTCTCAGTAAGAACCTGGAATCTCCTCTGCCTATTTTGACACAGTTTCTTCCCTATCGGCCCTAAGAGTTTCACACAGAAAAAAAAAAAAAAGGCATTGGAATTAATGTATACTTTGTCTCCTTTCAAGAGTATCTTTTTTTACACATAGAGTTTGAGGTATCTAGACTTTCATTTTTGAGAATCACACCTTGGTAACACATTAGTCAAAAGAAACTCATTAACTTTCCCTAATGGAAAAAGTTAGAGGCGTCACATGCTTATTTGAAGTCAAAGTTTTATTCTAACAGCGGACACTGCAAACCACATGCTGGTTGGCCTCAGATCCTTTTTTGGGGGATCTGACTGAACATTGACCCCAATTACTGGCATTTTTTGTGCTTCAGTGCTGCTGTTTCAGAACAAAAAACAATAACTAAACTCTACGAGAAAGCTTCATAAACCTTTCCAGTGAGTCTATAGCTCATTTCTCTTTATTTCATGGTCACCGAATTGATTTTTCCTTGTTGCTTGTGCATGGTGTTCAGTTATAGTGAATTGCCAAAGTCAGATGACAATCATCTGTCAGAGAAACTCTGTGGAACTTGAGGGGAAAATACAAATTTTTAAGTCTTTTCCATTTAACATCTCTGCCTTTGGCTTTCTCATTAGGGGAGCTTATCACCATTTTTAGTTTGCTCTATCTGGTTGTTTTGATTTTGCCATTTGTGAGAACATACCTATTGCTACCATTAAAAGTAATGTGCAAATTGGTTTAATATTCTGCTTTGAGATATCTCTAAAATATAAATGGAGTAATTGTGTCTTAGGGATCCTTTGGAATTGATCTTAAAATTGGGCTATTAAAGATGAGTTAGCCTCCACCAAAAGAAAGGTGTAAAACAAAAAAGAAGCAGCCATGAGTCCCAGATAAGGGATCAATGTGACTTCTAGAAAGCCAGTTCAAATTAAAATAGGAGGCCCAAATTGACACCAGGAGAAAGGTCTCCAGCAAAAGTGGAAATAAGAAATTATCTTCCAAGTTATACTTGTGGACAATTCTATTGAAATGCTGGCTGCTAGAAGAAGTAGAAAGACGTAAGTGTAAATACAGAAAAAACCAATTCTTTAAAAAGGTGTAATAAATAACTCTAGGAAAAACAAAAAAAAAATGTATTCAGGAAAGAAAATGAAATTATACTATGTGACTTGGTCCAGCAGAAAATCATATTGACATAGTTAAATAAAGTTAAACCTAAAGTTATTTAGAAACATGGAGATACATATTAGAAGAATATAAGATATTTGAAAGCAGTCGCCTTGGGAGAGTGGAGTTAATATTGCTGGAGATGGAGGAGCAACTGTTCTTTTTTAGTATAAGCTACTTAGCACTTTCTAAATTCTGAACCTGTATGGTTTTGACAAAAATAAAAATTAACCATTTAAAAATATAAGTTTATATTTGTAGCTCTTTTTAGCATAAGTAAAAGCCTGGCATGCTTTCCTCAATGTTTTGTGGAGCAGTGCTGAAGGGGAGAATGGCTTTTTAAGCATATGCATTAGGAAGGCTTTGGTGGGTTTCGCAGGATGGACAGGCCCCGGTCAAAGCTTGTTTACAACCTCTTTTGGCTTTGATCCCACCCTGATAAATAAGGAGAGGGACTTTCATAAACCTCAGAGGGTTGGGTTCTGTGTGTTCCTTTGGGATGCTGAGCTTTTTCTTACTATTATTGGCTATTGGCTCAAGCATAATTCTCATTTTGAAAAATGTTCTTCTGGGCTGGCTGGGTGTGCATTGGGCTTGTGCTTAAATCCTACATGTGTCAGAGCTTCTTGCTGGATCTAAGACCTTTGGATGGATGTGGAAATAAGAGGCTGAGAACTCAGAACATATGTCCCCAAAAAGGACAAGGATTTACCCTGAACCCTTGTCTTTGGGTAGAAGTGCTCTGTGCCTTCAAATTTATTCTTAAAGCAATTTTTCTCAGTTTGCAAAACAGAACCCAAGGCAGGGTGTTTATATGGATTAGAAATTACAATTTTTTTTTGTTTGAATAAGTTTCAAAATCTTACATCAGCTGGCTCTTGTATCATGGCTAATTATATGCACACAACAACAATGTTTTGTCATGCCTCGGCCATTCAAAGAGCAAAAATATTTCTGGGACTAGTAACTCAACTGGTCATCTGAGTTGAGGTATGTAATTTTTTACAATGTTAAATATGTGGAATTGTTTATACTGAAGTTAATAATTAAGGGAGAAACACATTCTAGTTTAGGCTCAGATTTAAAAAGAACATAGTATGTGTTTGAGAAAAGAAAATAACATTAATTAAGCATCTACTCCATACCATGCACTTTACATACATTATTTCATTAATTCCCACCAAACATTGCTTTATTATTTTTATTTTAAAGATGAGGTAGAGAGAGGTCATTTGACCTGTGTAAGAAATCCTAGCTAGTAATTAGTGGAGCTGAAATTTTAAGGTTTGGCAGCAACAAAAAAGGAAAGAGTTTGAGCAATTTTTTTTTGATAAAAATCCACTTGCAGCAAAAGCACTTGTGAAACTTGTTTAAAAGTGGAAATTGTGGGGCTCTACCCAGACTTACTAAATCAGAATTTCTCGGAGAAGGGCCTGGGAATACCCTGTGATTCGTATGTGCTCCAAAGTTTGAGAACCACTGCTGTAGTATAATTACAAATTATGCTCCATTTATTTTGCGGAATGTATCATGTTATCCTATGATTAAATCCCCTTGAAGCTCAGCCTTATTTTACCACCTACCGCTTCTCAATCCCTAGAGACTCAGTCAGAATTTCTGAAAACTCTGTATAAAGAATATGTCAGATGATTACATTTTATACTTAAATTGGGCCACAAAGAGCTAGCATCTTCTCTCAAGTTTAGGGGGTAGGATACAAAATGATGACAGAGTAAGAACAAGAGCTGAGAGACATTCTACATGTAGAAGGAAGCAGCAAGCCATGTATTTTTTAAGTGCTTTCATGTTCTAAGAGTCTATGTCTGCATTTATAATCATGCCACAAGGAAATCTGAAATTTTTCTTTGGTGGCTTAGGAGATTTTGAATGAGGTTAACATAAGTTTGTTGAAATTGATGAAAGATTACAATTGCACAGACAGATTCTTAAAGCCAACATAATAGTCATTATTTTTGGAAAATGTATTCAGTTAGTATGAGTCCAATCAAGATCCCTAGTTAGCATCTGCCTATTTCTGAGATGGTTATCAAGTTAGTTGTTCTGCTGATAAATAAAATGCTAAAGCTCAAGATGCAAAGTGGAGAGGAGAAAGTGCCAAAACATTTGCATCCTGAGCATCCTGAGGTTTATCTTCTGTGCATACTATTGTATTCCACTTATTTTGGGACAGCTTTACTGAGTTGTAATTGATATACAAAAAACTACACATATTTAAAGTGTACAGTTTTATAAGTTTTGACATGTGACATATGCCCACATGTCCAATATGATCTATGAATCAGTCACCACCATAAAGATAATAAACATGTACAGCACTCTGAAAAGTTCCCTTGTGCCTTTTTGTCATTCCTTTCTTTCTCTCCTGCCCACAATACCCCTCCCATCCACCTACCTGCATTGTTTCCAAGCAACCATTATTGCTTTCTGTTGCTATACATTAGTTTGCATTTTCTAGAATTTTATATAAATAGAATTATATAGCATGTACTCTTTTTCCTGGTTTCTTTCAAATCAAACAATTGAGATTCATCTGTATCGTTGCATGTATCAAGGGGTCATTCCTTTCATTGCTGAGTAGTATTCCCTCGAATGAATATAACATAATTTGTTTATCCATTCACCTATTGATGGACACTGGTGTTGATTTCAGTTTGGAGCTGTTACAAATATAGCTGTTACGAGTTTTTGTATAAAAGCCTTTGTACAGACATATGCTTATATTTCTCTTGGGTAAATATCAAGGGGTGGAATGGCTGGGCCATATGGCAGGTGTACATTTAACTTTAAGAATTTCCAACTGTCTTCCAAAGGGGTTGTTCATTTTACATTTCTACCAGGAATGTGTGGCCCCTTTGTAGTTATAAAATAACTTGTCACTGATAATATCCTTTGCTCTGAAATCTACTTAGTCTGATATTAATATAGCCAAACTTTCTTTTGTTGGTGTTAGCATGGCATATCTTTGTCCATACTTTAAACTTATTTGTGTCTTTATATTTGAAATGGGTCTTTATAGGTATCATATACTTGAGTCTTAATTTTTCATTCAAAATGACAGTCTCTGCCTTTTAACTGAGATTATTTAGATCATTTACATATCATGAGATTATTAATATGGCAAGATAGAAATCAAACTTCCATTTGTTTTCTCACTGTTCTGTACGCTTTTTTCCCCCTTTTCCTCATTTTCTGCCTTCTTTTTGGATAAGCAGAGTATTTTCTTATGATTCCATTTTATCTGCTTTGCTAGCTCATGATATGTAATTCTTTGTTTTGTTACTTTAGATAATGCTCTAGGGCTTACAGTATACACTTTTAATTTATCACAGTCTACCTGCAAGTAATTTTACATAATTTCACATACAGTATAAGGACCTTATAATAGTTACTTCTCTTAATATTTCTCCCCTCTTGGTCTTTGTACTATTACCATCACATGTTTTATTTCTGCATATCTTATAAACCCCACACTCAACATTGTTATTATTTTTACTTACATGGTAAATTATCTTTTGAAGATATTTGAATAAAAAACAAATCATTGCCTTTGTATAGATCTGAATTTCCAGGCGATGTCATTTTCCTTTTTCCTATAGGTCTCCTACGACATTTCGTATACTACAGTAGTACAGGAATACTGGTGATAAATTCATTCCACATTTTTATGTGGAAAAAGCCTTTATGTCACATTTTTTTGGAAGACATTTTCACTGGGTATAGAACTCTAGATTGACAGAGGGTGTTTTTTGCTTGGTTTTGTTTTTTCTCCTTCAGTACTTTACAACCGTTGCTTCACATTGTTTTTGACAAGATCTTTGCCACCATCTGTATTTGTTCCTCTGTATGCATTTCAACATTTTTCTCTGGCTGCTTATAAAATTTTCTCATTATGATTGGTTTGGAGCAATTTGGTTATGACGTGCCTTGGTGTAGTATTCTTTACATTTCTTGTTCTTGGGGGTTTTGAACTTCTTGAAGGTTTATAGTTTTCATAAATTCGAAAAATATGTGACCACTATTTCTTCAACTATCTTTTTCAGACTTCTACCTTCTTTCAGGAATTCCACTTACACATGTATTACGTCACTTGAAGTTGCCCCACAGTTTGCTGATTCTCTGTTCTTTTTTATGTTTTAGACTCTTTTTCTCTTTGTTTCGTCTTGGGTAGTATCTATTATTACTAAATATGCCTTCGAGTTCACCAAAATTCTGCAATGCTTAATCTGCCATCAGTCCCACAAATGTCTTTTTAATCTAGGTTTTATTTCTAGGATTTATTTTCTGGTTTTTTTTCTCTAGAAGTTTGATGTGGGTCTTTTAAAAAACATTTGTATCTATTTAGCATGTTCAGTATTTCCTCTAGCTTTTTGAACATATGAAATAAAGTTACAACAATTTTCTGATGCCCTCGTCAGCTAATTCTAACATCTCTTTCAGTTCTGGATTAGCTTTGCTTGATTGACTTTTCTCCCCATTATAGAAGGTATTTTCCTGCTTCTTTACATGCCTGGTAATTTTTGATTGGGTACAAGATATTGCATGTTTTCATTTATTGGGTGCTGTGTATTTTTGTATTCTAATAGCTATTCTTGAACTTTGTTTCAGGACATAGTTAAGCAATTTGGAAGTAGTTTGATCCTATATTCTCTTGCTTTTAAGATTAGGCAAGACTTAAGCAGTGTTTTCTCTAGGTCTGCTTATTCCCCACTACTGAGGCAAGACTATTCTGAGTACTCTATCCAATGGCCCATGAATTATAAAGTTTTCTTCTCTGGCAGGAGATTGGGCACCTTCCTGGCCCCATGTGGGATCTGAGTACTGTTGCCTCTAATTTTCTTTCCCCAGCCTCAGATAGTTTCTGCACATGTATGCCCTGATCACTGTTGAGCTCAATATTTGAGAAGAATCCTCTGATAATCTCCGGAGTACTCTCTCTCTCTCTCTGCCTCCCTCTGTAGTCTTCTTCTCTCCATTACTATACCTATAAATGCTAAGTGCCTTGGTCTCCCCAGACTCTCAGTTTTATCTCCTCAACTCAAGGATTTCTCTAGGCTCTTCCTGTGTTTCTCCTCACTGCACTGTGGCCTGGAAACTCTCTCGAGGCAATGAGTTTTGGCAATCCCAAGGTTCCCCTCATTTCTTTGCTGTCTCTTAGTAACCATTGTCCTTCATTACCTGATATCCAATATATTGATAATCATTCCTTTATTGACTTTTTGATTTTTGTAGTTGTTTCAGGCATTGAGGATAAATTAATTCCTGTTACATCTTCTTAGCCAGAATCAGAAGTATATTACACTTTTTTTTTTTAAGAGTAACCTAACAACACTAAATAGAAGAAAGGGTAAGAGAACAGAAATCAACGGGGGGAAAAAACTTCTGCAGTATTTTTGGGAAAAGAATAACCCTAATGAGTCTGACTGAACAAATGTTTGAATGTATAAATGAAAGCAGTTATTACAGCCTTTTAAAATTCATCTTGCAGAAAAGATCAAGAGCAGCTTCAAGACATGTATCATTTATAAGCATCCCTTGTAAATTTCTTTCAAGTATCATTATTTTTATATACTTTTAATGTGAAATATAAGAGAGAAAATACCATTCCAGGTATAAACCTCTGCGTAGTGTTAGAACATGTGGTTATTTCCTTTACCCCAATTTGGCTGTGCTGATCCATTTACTGTGGATCAGGTTACTTGCACCAAAGAGGACTGTGGATGGCACTGAGACTTTGCATACCTTCACATGAGACCCAAGTCACATCTTTTGTGGATAATGCAAGTGATCATTTCTGTTGATGAATTTTAAATAGAACAATCATTTTGATTGCTCTGCTGATGTCTGATTCAGTAAGACAGCAAAAGCATTTTTTTCATCATACAGGATCCTCAACAAACCTCAGGATTTTACCAGACATTTTCATGAGAAAATCTGAAATATTTCCAGGGTTTCTCACAGTGTTACCAAGTCAATGCCACCCCTTTTTCATTTGCCATGGTATATGGGCATTAAATGGAAAGGGAGTATAGAGTTATAGAGAATAATATTAGAGAGATTAAAATCAAACCTCGAATTTCATAGTTGGCTTTTATACATCCTCTCTCTTTTTTATATTTCACTTTCTTTCCTCCTTCCCTTTCATGAATTCCTTTTTTAACTTGTTAAAAATTATTTATGGTGCCTCAAATTCTTTTGGAAACAAACGGGCGATAATACATCCAGTATATGTAAATGGAAATCTAGTCAGTTCTAGCAGGTGGCTGACCTACTTGGAGGGCAGACACTTTACATCTTCAGCAAGCAGAGAATTGATCATAGCCTGATGTGATGCAGGAGCTGGAAAGACCATAGAAATTGCCTGGTCCAGGGATGACGAGCATCTGGCATGAGGGTCCTCATTCCTCTATCCTGTGCTTATGGTTAATTTAACACAAAACACTCTCCTATTGCATTGAGATTCATCTCAGCTGTCTCAACTCGGGACCCCAGGCAGCCACTACTAATCACTAAAAGTAGGACTGTAAAATAAATCCTATTTGTCATTGAGGATCTAGTCCATTCTCTTAATTTTATAGATATGGGGACTGAGGCTTCCAATCAGCTACAGCACTAGGATTGGGACCAGGTCCTTAACTCTGAGCACAGTCATTCCAGTATATCTCTCTAGTCCTAGGGCGACAAATATTTTTGCGTGACACCGGATGACAGGGCTGGCCTGGAAAGAAGATTAAGAGTTTTTCATACTGTTCTGCTTGTTGCCAGACTGAGCTCAAGTATGAAATGGAAAATTTTGCCAAAACAAGAAAAAGATGTTTAACTGATTTAGTAAACAAATCCTGTTGGTCAAGCAGGATAGCATGACTTTCATTTGTCGTTTTTTTTTGTTTGTTTGTTTTTTGGTTTTCCGGCCTATCTAACTTTACACAGAGCCAGAGAGGAAGAATATCCATATAGAAGTATTTCAGAGTCCCCGAAAGTCTGCAACCCTTCGAAACTCCCTTATTCCGATTCTGGATACCCGTCGCTCCTCTGCTAGATATACGAATGACTACCAGTGTCTCCTGAATGATTATACTGAAAAATAAATTCCTGCAGAAAGAAGGAACCCATTGACTAGGGTGTCAACAAGTCTCAACAGATTATTGTGTAGGGCAGTTTGTGATAAGGGGAACACAAAAGAAAGTACATAGCAAGTGAGAGGATATGGAAAAGGAAACTGGAACAACACACTTTTTTTTCTAACAATACTGAAGATAAGTGAAGATTAAGTGAATTGTCCAAGTCTTTCAGGCGAAATTGAATTTCGAACCCCAAATCCCTTGACCTAATTCATGTTACACTCTACCACTTTACAGCCAGCCCTGGCCACTGCTCAGAGATCCTCTCCATTACCAAAAATTATTGGATATAGTTCAAAATAACAATCACTATTAGGTAAACACTGTTCCTATGTGCTAGGCTATATGCTTACTGCTTTTCACCTGCACTACTTCACTTAGTATGCTTAGAAAACTTGTAAAGTACATTACTTTATTATATCCATATTATAGATAATAAAATTGAATCTTAGAGAAGTTAAACAATTTGCCTAGGGACTCCTGGCTAGAAAGTTACAGAGCACAGATTTGAATCACAATCTGTCTATTGCAAGCCAAACTTTCAATCACTACACTAACCCGCTTTCCGTTTTTTCAGAACCAGATAGAAGAACCTTAGCCTTGTTTTGTATGTTCCTCAGTATTAATAATACAATTATGGGATAATATAAGAATTATAAAGAATTTATATTCTTTCCTCACTTTTGCTAAAAATCGACAAAAAATGTGGAGGTATATTTAAATAAAAGACTATGAGGAATAACTTGCTGTAAAATCAACCACTAAACCAAGGCCCTTGATCAAAATTTGATTTTTTTGTACTTAAAAAAGTCTCTGCTCAATGATACAGTTGAATGTTAAATATTATAATTTGCTTATGACAAACCTCATCCTCATATCTATTTATGTACATGTCTGCTTACACCCACAAGTACAATTCCAAAAACATATAACAAAGCTTCACAGCCCAGTTGTATGTGAGCCTCTTTCTGATTAGTTGAATGGGTAGAGTTAAGTCTGGGAGCTTTTTAAAGGCTGAGGACAAGCATCTAAATGTTTGTTTCATTGGAGGCTAAAATCTATGGGATACTGGTGACAGTTTTCTCTGAAAGGAAGCTCTCAATAGATCAGCTGTTAGAAGCCAGAGGAAATGGGAGAAGTCTAAATGCAAAGCACAGAGTATGGAAATGAAGAGCTCAAACCTGGGGCTATCCTGTTAGAAAAATTAGTATTTTTTAAATATGTGGCCTGCTGTTTTATTTATTGACAATTTGTCAAATAAAAACTGTATATATTTCTCATATACAACATGATTTTAAATACATGTACATTGTGTGTAATGCCTAAATTGAGCTAATTAACATATGCATTTCCTCACATACTTAAGTGGTGAGAACACTTAATATCTCTCTTAGCAATTTTCAATAATACAATACATTGTTATTATAGATCTCTTGAACTTACTCCTCCTAACTGAAAATTTGTATCCTTTGACCAACATCTCCCCAACCCTTACCCACCCCACCCCTAGCCACTTTAACCATCATTCTACTCTTTACTTCTGTTGAGTTCAACTTTCTCAGATTCCACTTATAGGTGAGGATTATGCAGTTTTTGTCTTTCTGTGCCTGGCTTATTTCATTTAACATAATATCCTCCAGGTTCACCCATGTTGTCACAAAGGACAGACTTGCCTTCATTTTCAAGGCTGAGAAGTAGTAGTCTGTGTGTGTGTGTGTGTGTGTGTGTGTGTGTGTGTATGATTTTTTAATCATTCATCCATTGATGGACACTTAGGTTGATTCCATATCTAGGCTATTATGAATAATGCTGTAATGAACATGGAAGTGCAGATCTCTTAAACATGCTAATTTGATTTTTTTTCGATTATATACCTACTAGTGGGATTACTGGATCATATTTTTAAGTTTTTTAGGAACCTTATACTGTTTCCTGTAATGGCTGTGTTAACTTACATTTCCACCAATAGTATGCAAATTTTCCTTTTCTCCACATTCTCTCCAACACTCATTATTTTTTGTCTTATTTATCATGGCCACGTTAACAAGAGTGAAGTAATATTTCACTGTAGTTTTAATTTGCATTTCTCTAATGATTAGTGATTTTCAGCATTTTTTCATATACTTGTTGACCATTTATATGTCTTCTTTTGAGAAATGTCTATTCAGATCCTTTGCCCATTTTTAAATCGGGTTATTTGTTTTCTTACTATTGAGTTCCCTATATATTCTGGATATTAACCCCTTGTCAGATTTTTGCAGATGGTTTGCAAAAATTTTCTCCCATTCCAAAGGTTGTTTGTCCACTCTGTTGATTGTTTCATTGGCTGTGCAGAAGCTTTTTAGTGTGATGTGATCCCATTTGTCTATTTTTGCTTCTGTTGCCTGGTTTTTGGGTTCATATCCAAAAAAATCACTGTCCAGACCAATGTTACAGAGCTTTCCTCCTATACTTTCTTCCAGTAGTTTTATAGTTTCAGGTGCTATATTTAAGTCTTTAATCCATTTTAAGTTTATTTTTAATATGGTGTGAGATAAAGGTCTAATTTCATGTTTCTGTATGTGGATATCCAGTTGTCCCAACACCATTTATTGAAGAGGTGGTCCTTGCCCCATTGTGTGTTCTTGGCACTTTTGTCAAAAATTGGTTGAATGCAAATGCATGGATTGATTTATGACTTTTCTATTGTTCCATTGGTCTATGTGTCTATTTTTATGCCATCTGTTTTGATTAGTATGGATGTGTAGTATATTTTGAAGTCAGGTAATGTAATACCTCCAGCTTTTTCCTTCTTGCTCCAGAAGTATTATTTTAACTTGTCAGAAGGAATGGCCAATGATTTCAAAAACTGAGAAAATACCACTAAAGAAAAGCTTTTGAGAAATGTGCCCAGGCTGTTACCCAGAAAATTCTCTTTGTGGGAAAAATCAGAAACTTGCTAACATTAAAATTATTTCTATTGAATCCATGCAAAAGGATTCATTTATCTTAGAGAACATGAGACCCAATGACATTCCCACATACTACTAAAAGTTTTAGGATCCTTGTTTTAATTTAGTGCCACAAGTCTCAATAAAAGCAAAAAAAAAAAAGTGCTATTACTTGCTGTATATGCATATAATACAAATCAGATGCTTGCCCTTAAAAGATGTAGTATGTGTATGATACACACAAACAAACACATACATATATAAACACTGAGCACAAATATAAAAGGATAAAAATGATAAAAAATGGTATAATTGAAGTGCCAAATGTCTGGGCCAACTAATAATGGCCACTCAAGTATTGAGGAATCAGATACGAGAATGGACCAAAGAAACTACCCCATCATTTTATCTGAGAAGAAATAAGATTCAGAGAGAACTTATTTGCCTCAAGCTTAGAAAACCTATTGTAGCTCCTTACTGAGCCCAAATCTCCTGAATACCTGGTCCTGAGCATCTGCCATTATATGAGACTGTCAGGGAAAGACCCGTGAAGCAGAAAGAATTAAATTGACCCTTGCAAGGAGGG
Organism: Indri indri; assembly: GCA_004363605.1. NCBI lineage: Eukaryota > Metazoa > Chordata > Mammalia > Primates > Indriidae > Indri > Indri indri. Next base: position 19,155 of record RJWJ010014614.1, on the reverse strand, counting down.
TAGACCATTTAAACATTTTTGTTGTTCTCATGGGCTTTGATTACTGGAGGTATGTTAAATCTTGAGTCAACTGAGCCACCTTCAATAGTCAATAAAATGGGAAGTATGACCAGTATCTGCTGTAGGACTTGCATGACCTTAAAGAAGTTGCAGATATATCATTTATTGAAGCCATTCAAAAGACATTTATTCAAACATTTACTAAGTTCTGGAAATTATGCTATGTTTTGAAGATTTAAAGATAAAAAGATGTGATCACTGAATTCAAGAAGTTCAGAGCTTCCTGAAGTGATAGACCACAAGTAATTACAATACTAAGGGTAATGCTATAATGGAAATAAACACACATTGCAGAGCCAGCCTCTGAAGAGGGATTCCTAAATCTGCTAGCACAGTCTGGGAAGGCAAGAAAGAATATTCATAGAAGGTTTAGGTAGAGAATATATGTCTGCTTGTCTGTCCTGGGCAAATGCTTACAAAATCCATCCTGGAGTCCTGCTTATTTCTTCTGGCTTCTACTACCTGCCACTGCTTTTTAATTTAAAAAACTATATAATAAAATATGTCAAACATGCAGAAAGTGCACAGAATATCCACCGCTCAAAATTATATCCACCACCTTGAAGTCAACTAACATTAACATTTTCCCATATTCAGATTATTTTCATCTCAGATTATTATCACAAAAAATGAAAATGGAACACATAGTTGAAGACTTTGCCCATCTCATTCCCCTCTCTCCCCAAAAGCAGCACTCTCCTGCAGTTTTTATGTTTCCTTTCTATAATATTAATACATTTTAAAATATTCACCACTCATATTTTTTCATTACATTATTTTATGAGTTTAACTTTGTTAAAAATGATACCTTACTGCACACAAATTTTTATTCCACATTGTTTAAGATGCTTGTTGAAACACGTAAATGTGTTTAATTCAGTTTAACTGCCATATGCTATACACATGACAATTATTTATCCATCCCCTATTGATGGACATGCAGGTTGTTTCCAGATATTTGCTATTACAAACGAGGTGGCACTGATTCTCCTTATACATGTCACCATGTGCACATTTTTATGAGTTTCTCAAAGGTACATATAAGAAATAAAATTTATAAGACATTGCCAAATTCCTCTCCAAAGAATTTGTTGCTGTTTTTTCACATCTTCCCCTACATGTGTTATATTTTCCTCTTTAATTTTTACTTCCCTTGTGGATGAGAAATATTGTCTCCTTATTTATATTTCACTGATTATTAGTGGATTTGACCATCTTTTCTTAAGGTTTTTGGTCATTTGTGTTTCTTCCTCTACAAATTTCCAATACATGCCTTTTGCCAGTTTTCTGTCTGTTGTTTCTCTTTCTCTTACTAATTTGTGGAAGTTCTTTATATATACTAAGTACTATTCCTATGTTGCTTACACATCACCAAGTTTGAGGCTTGTCTGTTAACATACCCCCCAAAAATGTAATTGGATTTATCAATCTCTTCTTTATGGCTTTAACTTTTGCATCTTGTTTAAGAAAATATTCCCTGACTTATCACAAAGGCACTATTTTACATTTTATTAAAAATTTTACTTTTTTGCTTTTTACATTTAGGTATTTGTTCCTCATGGAAATTATTTGTTAGTAGACCCAACTCTTTTCCATGTGAATAGACAATTGTCTCAGTAACTATTACCAAATAGACCATTCTTTTCCAGCTTTATATAATGTCATTTCTCTTACCAAGTTCTGTTTCTGCATTCTTTTTCTGTTTTATGTATCTATTTATTTATCCTGATGTCAAGACCACACTCTCTTAAGCACTATAGCTATACAATAGAACTTGATATCTGACAGGGAAAGTCCTCAGGCACAGGTTGAGCTCCCGGGAGGAGAAAACCCTGAGATAGAAGTTAGGATGAAGAAGTATTATTGGGGATTCCTCTTAGTATTACTGGGACAGGAAAGAAGATAAATTGGGCAGAGGGAGAAGTTGATGTGTGATGCAGTCCTAATGAAGGCCTCAGCCAAACTCGCAGGAAGTTCTGGAGCTGGGATAGCCTCTCAGAGTTGTCCCAAGCATTAACCAGTAAACCACTCTGGACAGGGGGCATGACCTTGGGCTAGATTGCTCTTTACATCTGAGGTAATATACTAAGGCAGCTGACAACTATGAAGGGTCCGTTGGTGGCACTATCAGTGTTTGGGGCAATAAGTCCTTTATTCCTAAAAATGGATCTGTGTGGCACATCATGTCCTTCCTTTTTTACTTATTCAAAATTACCTCAACTGTTCTCAACTCTTTAACTTCCATGTGAATTTTACAATCATCTCATAAAATTCCACAAAAACAAAACAACACCTCTTGGGGTTATGACTGAAATTTAATTGAATGCATAAATTATCTCCACATTTATAATACTTAGTTTACCTATTTTATTGATCATGGTCTTTCTAGTTATTTAATTTTTCTTTTATGACCCACAATAATATTTTATATTTTCCATAATATTCTTGTACATCACTTTTTAGATTTATTGCTAGTATATGAGAATTTTTGTTGCTGTTTCAATTATAATGTTTATTATTATTATATCTTTATATTTTTATAATTATTTCAATTGGTATATAGGAATTCAACTGATTCTTCTGTCTTGATCTCATATATGGTAACTTTGATGAACTCTTATTATTTCTAACTATTTGTCTGTAAATTCACTTGGAATTTTCACGTAGAGAAAAATATCGCCAGTGCTATTTCTATTTTCTCAGCAAGTGTGGGGGTGAGAGGGAAACTTCCCTTTTCCCCTGAAAGTTTGCTGAAAGATGAACTCACAACTGTAACAGAGAAAATGGCCTGAAAAGGGGTAGAAATGTTTTCTGTCTCTTTATAACGCCTTCAACCTTTTTGAGAACTAAAACCTACATCCCTGCCTCTGGCCAGTGGTTGGGAGGGGCAGGAGTGTGTCCTTTGTTCTTTGAAGCACATGAGATGGTTCAAGGGACTTGCCCGGATGAAGGTCATGAGATTGTTTTAGTCAAAAATGGGATTGTGGGATTAATCAGAACCTTTAGAAGCTCTGTACTTCTGTTCAGAGGCAGGGTGTTGGTACTTTGAGACAGGAGTCTGCCAACCTTCTCATTTGCTGGCAAATTAATAAACTCCTCTTTCCTTCTCCTCAAACCACTTGTCCTTGTTCTTCTGATGCAGCCTCGGGGACAAGTGCTGAATTTTCAGTAACACAATATATTTCCTGCAGTATATTGAGATAACGGGGAGGGGAAGGGAAGTAAATTGCTCTTTTGATGGGTCTGTCTGGTTATGTAGATAGAGGGAAAGCCCCTTCCAATGGCGTGTTGATCTCCAAGGGCCTTTAATTCAAAATACTCTTTATACCTAGGGGTAACATTTTGGGGTGAAATTTCCTGAGCTCCCTCACTAGCTAGGAAAATAAGGGCAACATTGACTAGAAGCAGTAATAGCTGGCATTCTTATTCCATTCTTGAATTTAAAGAGAAAGCTAAATAATCTTAATCAGATAAAGAAAGTTCCCTTCAAATCCTAATTCTTTTCTAAAAGCATTTTTAAAATCAATGTTCTAAACATTTTAGAGATGAGATGCTAATGAGTTAATATTGATGAAGTAGACACTTGATGAGGTAGGCACCATTATTATCTACATTTTATAACAGAGGTAAAAGGGAGGAAAAGGGAAATGAATTGTTTTACGAGTTGTCTCTTTAAAACCCCCCACCCTTTTTGGGAATGAAAACGTGCATTCCTGCCCAAGGCCAGTAATCAAAGGGGTAGGAAAATGTTCTTTGCCATTTATTTTCTAGTATCTTAAACCACAGGAGATAGCTCAACAGAATATTCCGGACAAGGGTCACAAAATCCTCATCACCATCTACCAAAGCCACCAATTATAGTTAAACAATAGCCCAAAGTCACAACATGTGACAGTGGTCATGCAGACCTGAGCCCAACTGCTGAAACCCTCCTTTTAAAAAGCCCTATATTTCTACTTAGTCAGGATGGTGGCCTTTGAGGTGCTGGTCCACTGCCCTCCTCATTTGCTAGCAAGTTAATAAATTTCTCTTTCTTTTTCCTCAAACCACTTGTGCTCGTTCTTCATTCTCATGGATTTGGCCTTGAGGACAAATACCAAACTTTCAGTAATAATTTCACAGATAAGAAAATTGAGGAAAATAATTGGTCCAAGATCACACAGCTAGTAAATGGTAGGGCTGGGGTTTAGATATAAGCAGTGTCTTTAGAGTACATATTCTTAAATGAGAGACTTACTTCCTCTCTCTCAAGTTCTCTAGCAAACTTGGCCAACTTCCTTGACATTATCTACTAGTATTTTATTTTTGACTTATTTTAACTTTATCTTCCAATTTTCTTTTTCATCCAGAGTCAGGACTAATGATGAGATTTCTTGCTAAAGTTACAGAAGGGGCAACCTTTTTAGCATCCCAGCTTTGAGATTTGTGCAAGAATCTCAGTCCAGCTCTTCATCTTTAACAGGGGTTAAGCTGTTCTGACCCTTGTATGGGCACTAAAACTCAACTTGCTGGCCATTAGGGTTATGTTTGGGAACAATACCCCCATTAGCCTGTCACCATGACAGTAGCTGAAATGCTTACTATCCTGTTTTTATGCTTCTTCTTTATTTTTTAACATCTAATGTTTTTCTTCATTGCAATTCATTATAATTTTTGTTATATTTTTATCCTGCATTTCTATGTGTTTGGAGCTATGGAGGTTAGAGGTAAGGGAGTGTTCCTCAGTGCCATCTCCATACTGATGTTGCTGGAATTTATGCCTCCAAGCTCTTCTTAGCATTTCTTTGGCATCTGCCTTTAATCACTGTGTTAACCTAGCTTAATTGCTCCAAATTTACTTAATCATGCACAGTTTTGTAACCACTTGTAAAGCCAGAGAGACAAGGTCCCTCTGTGTGACACTTGGGTACTAGTGGAAGGACAAAGCAGAGTTAGCTGGGCCTGGAGATGGCTCTTTCAATGTACTTCCCATTTGGGGTAGGTTCTCAGCTACTTCTCTGTGCTCCAACCCACTGCCTCCCTCCTACTCCTAGGCCCTACTGCTGAATCTCTCACTGAACCAGACTTTACCTATCTAGCGATGCATTGGATATCAGTGGCCCTGCAATCCCTTCCCATTACCTGGCCTCTGCTGCCACTCATCCTTCCTTCCAGTGATCCTCCCCGCTCTCACCTCCAGAAGCCTCAGCAGATGCAAATAGGTACGTGCCCATGGACAGGGATGAATGTAGAGGGGTGTCACCTCACTTTGCATTGCAGACTTTACCCAGTCTCAGCTCTGGCCCACCAAGGCCCCCTGCTATGTACCGAACACAAAGAAAATCAATCATGTGAAGTGAACTTTTTCAAAAAAATAATCAATTAAAACTTTTGTTTCAAATGGAGCTGTTTTCTCTGCAGTAATGAGATTTCCCATCACTTCTCTCTTCATAAAAGAGAAGTAAAATGACTGTATAAGACCTGAATCTGTGTCCCACCTCTCCAAGGCATTAATTCACATTTCAAGACAGGATGTTAAAGTCTAGATAAGGTGTGAATATACACAGTTAAGGAGCTAATCTGAGTGGGGGCCACTTCTACTTACTTAATAAAGACAAATTAAACTCCTTCAACATATATTTATTTATTTATTTAATTTGCATACATTAAAATCCACCTATTTGTGAGGAGTATACAGCTCTGTGAGTTTTAACACATGCCTAGATTCATGTAACCATAAGCTCAGTCAGGATTAAGACAGTTTCATAAAGCCCAAAATTCCCTTTGTGCTGTTTTTGTAGTGATACCCTTCCCTCACCTATAACCCACTCCCCCACCCCCATAGCCACTGTTCTGTTTTCTGTCACTATAGTTTTGCCTCTTCTAGAATGTTGTATAAATCAGTGATGTAGCACATAATTTTTTAAAGACTGGCTTATTTCACTTACCATAATGCATTTGGAATTCATCCATATTTTTGCATGTATCAATACTTTGCTCCAGTCTAATGCTGAATAATATTTCATTACATGAATTTACTATAGTTTTTTTACCCATTCACCTATTGAAGAGAGTTTGGGCTGTTTTCAGTGTTGGGCAATTATGAATAATGCGGCTTAAACATTTTTGTACAGGTTTTTATTTGAATGTAAGTGTTTATTTCTCTCTGGAGTAAATACTTAGGAGTGGGGTTACTGGGTTTTATGGTAAATGTAGGTTTAACTTCATGAGAAACTGCCAAACTGTTTTTTAGAATGGCCATGCCATTAAGCCTCCCTATACCAATGTTTGAAAGCCCTGGGGGCCCCACATCCTCACCATAACTTGATATTGCCATTTTTGGAGTTTTTTGTTATTTTTTTAACTTACACATTCTGTGATCAGTGTATAGTATTAATAGTATAGATAGCAAATAAACACACAAAAAGATGCTGAACATCATTAATCATTTGGAAAATGCAAATCAACCGCTTTTAAAATTCTTATGAACAGAGTACGAGGTTTTATGCTAAAGAGATAAGAAATATTTATTTTTGGTAAGTAAATAATGCAGTAATGTTGGAAGTATGACTCTCAATTGCATATGGCCCATGGATGGGGGAAGAAAAAGGAGACACAATAAAGACTCTGGAAGAATTCCTGTTCCAAAAATAAGAAAACACACTCCACAGTGTTCTGAAAGTTACTTGCTGAGTAGCTCTAATCTGTTGTTGGAAATCAGGTGTAGAATTGATTTTCCAATAATGGATTTTTGACAGCTGTTAAAAAAAGTATTATACTTGCAGTGAAAAGTATTTTTTATTCAATAGTCCCTGCACTATAGGAAACAATGTATTACATACAGATAAATAGGGGGAAACTGAATTATGGGGCATCAGTCCCATCAAAGGTTTCCATAAAGTTGAGAGAGACACTTCAGTGGTTTGTATAAGTGCCAGAAACTTGAGGTAAAATTATAGCCATCAATTTAAGATCTCGCCAAAAGAGCTTTCCCCCTGTAAGTTATCCTCCCCCATGAGTCCCAAGAGCCTCTGTTTCCTTGGCCTTCTTTAGTTTCCCCTCAGCTCTTTGGAACTGTAAACTTTTCCTTCCTACTTATTTCTTCATGAGCCTTGAAGGACTCCCAAGTCCAGACCTACCAATCTCTGATCTTCTTTGTGTCTCATCCTCCCTCCAGCTTTTCCCAAAGCCCAACCTCAGACTTCTAGCCAGGGACACCTCCCACTCTTTCAGACAGAAAGGCTTCTCAGGGTCAAAGGGACCATTTTTTTCTGTGTGGCATTTGAAGGCTCCCACAGAGCTTCTCCAATTTTGCCTTTCTATTCCAATGATTCTTTTCTCCATTTGTCAGCCTTGAGAACACTTTCTCTACTTTGAGCTTTGGCAGCACTGTTAGCTAAACTCCATGGTTCACTTTTTTAAAAAAAATTTCAAAATATTAAGGGGATACAAATGTTTTAGGTTGCATGGATCATTTTTGTAATGCTTGGGTCCTGGCTATATGTATGTCTGTCACCCAAATAGTGTTCATAGTACCCGTTAGGTTGGTTTATTCCCTTTCCCTTCTCCCCTCTACCCCCTAGTTGCTTTCCACTGAGTTTTACTTTCCTCTGTGCACTGTGTGCTCATCGGTTAATTTTAATTTAATAATGAGTACATGTGGTGTTTGTTTTTCCATTCTTGTGATATTTCACTTAAGAGAAGGGTCTCCAGTTCCTTCCAGATTGTTGCAAAAGGCATTAAGTCATCCTTCTTTGTGGCTGAGTAGTACTCCATGGTCTACATATATCACATTTTGTTAATCCACTCATGAATTGATGGGCATTTGGGTTGACTACACATCTTTGTAATTGTGAATTTGGCTGCAATAAAAATTCAAGGGCAGGTGTCTTTTTGATAAAATGATTTCATTTCATTTGGGTAAATACCCAGTAGTGGAATTGCTGGATCAAATGGTAGGTTCAATCTTTCAGTTCTTTGAGGAATCTCCATAGTGCTTTCCATAGAGGTTATAATAATTTGCAGTACCAACAACAGTGTATAAGCATCCCTTTCTCTCTGCCTTCATGCCTGCAACTATCGTTTGTGGACTTTTTAATAAATGCCATTCTAACTGGGGTAAGGTGATATATCATTGTGGTTTTAGTTTGCATTTCCCTGTCAATTAGTGACGTTGAGCATTTTTTTATGTGTTTCTTGGCCATTTGTCTTTCTTCTTTTGAGAATCATCTCTTCATGTCTTTTGCCCACTTTTTAATAGGGTTGTTTGTTTTATTCTTGCTGATTTGCTTGAGTTCTTTGTAAATTCTGGTTGTTAGCCCTTTATTGGATGTGTAGCTTGCAAATATTTTCTCCCATTCTGTAGGTTATCAATTCGCTCTGTTGATAGTTTCCTTAGCTGTGCAGAAGCTTTTTAGTTTAATACTCATTAACTCTTTTTGTTGTCCACAGTTCACATTTAAGTCTCACTTGAGTTACTTTTCTTTTCCTCCCAGATTGCAGTGAGTTTTCAATTTGTTTGTTCCTAACTTATTTCATACCCTCTCAACTTTCTATGACCACCCTGTGCTGATACGCACTGTGGATTATTTATTTAAAACCATTTAAATCCAATTTTAAATTTAGTTCCCTACTGTTCAAAGAATAATTAGCACAATAAGAATGAGTATGTATTCCATTTGCTTCATTATAGGGCTGTTTCTATGGGATGTTGTATCAGGAAGTTACTTTGGAGTCAATTATTTTGATCTATTCCTTCTGGAAAGAAGAGATAACATTCTTCAAGAGAAAGGATGACCTGAGAGAAGTAATGATAAAAGCTTGGCACTTTAGGCACACAGAGATTCTAGTTCTTATTCTGTTGTTGACTCATGATAGGGCTTCAGAAAAGCCAGTTAGAAGTGTGCTTGTCTGTTGAGTGAGGATGAACTACCTCTCAGGTTTCCAGATGAGGAAGAAATTGCTAAATCAGGCTCCTAACACACTGTGCTTTGTAGCTCATCCATTGTCAGTGACCTGAGCCAAGTAGTAGGAAAATGGCTCTCTGGACATTGTCACACATCCCTCATTAGGTGGGTCAATTCTTTTCATCAATAGAACTCACATATGATTTCTAGAAAATTTTTATTTTTGACTAACTCACAGACGAATCTGTTTTTTAAGGCAATGGAACTTACATATGGAAACTTAAAAAAAAACAGCTTTGACCATAGTTTAGTATAATTTTTGGGTTAATCTAGCCTAGATTTCCCAAGGTCAAAAGAATTTAAGAGAATTTCTTCTTTTACCACTGAGTGGCACTGTAATTAATGAACCAATGATTTAATATCCATCAGCTGCTTATAGATTATGAGCTCCCCCTGAGCAGAAATAGTGTCTTACTGTTTTTCATATGTATTTGTTAAATGAATAAATAAGTGAATAAATGACTTCTTAATTAAACAGCCAAAATATAGTTTAAACATAAAACCGGTGTCAGGATTTTGTTGTGTCAGGTATTCCAAGATACTCGGAAGTGAACAGTCAATTCCACTTGTCATATGCTGTTGGCACAGCTGAAAACTACCATTTAGGGTGTGCAGGCAGATAGAGATCTTTAGAGGGAGTTGTTCTAATTTTTTTTGAGACAGAGTCTCACTCTGTTGCCTGGGCTAGAGTGTCGTGGCATCAGTGTAGCTCACAGCAACCTCAAACTTCTGGGCTCAAGCAATCCTTCTGTCTCAGCCTCCCAAGTAGCTGGGACTACAGGCATGCACCACCATGCCCAGCTAATTTTTTTCTGTATATATATTTTAGATGTCCAGCTAATTTCATTCTATTTTTTTAGTAGAGACAGGGTCTCACTCTTGCTCAGGCTGGTCTCGAACTCCTGAGCTCAAACGATCCACCTGCCTTGGCCTCCCAGAGTACTAGGATTACAGGTGTGAGCCACCACGCCTGGTCTTGTTTTAATTTTTAATGATATGGAAGGTTTACTTTCCTTTTTTCCTTTTTCGGTGTTTAAGTCTTCTAAGTAAAACTTATTCACTAGACTACAATTGTTGAGTGTGAGGTACAAAAACATAAAGGACTCTATTTATATAGGCAAAATTAAATTAGAAGTCTGAATTGGGATAGATCCACAGAATTTAGCCATCAATAAAATAGACCTGACGCACCAACTTGACCTTCAAATATTAAATATTGGTCCTTTAATCAGTCCAATATTAAAGGATCTAACTATTTCTAATAAATACTTGAGAGTAAACAATAGCAGTATTCTCCACCTCCAGAATTCTGTTGTTTTGTGTGACTAGAACTACATAGGATTCCATGTAGCTGTCGATTTCCCTCTGGACATAGCTGAGGCTCTGTTGTGGGTGGACATGTTAATCTGTAATGTCAATCCCATATCAAAGCAGAGTCCCCATTTTGTTGTGTACTGATCTCCAGGACCCTCTCACAGTGCCTAAAATGCCTTCAGCAGGTAGCTCAGTTTTTCCCTCTGCCAGTCATCATTCCTTTCATCTTCATAATAAGTTTTGATAACTCTTCCAACTCTCCAGTCTGAACCATCTAACTTGTAACCCCCAATTTAGAGATCAAAACTACTCAAAACTGCTGTAGATGCTGAACCTCAAGTCCTAGTACATGAGTGTCATTTGTGTTAAGATGGAAAGAATGAGTAAAATTACAGAGGCAAAAAGGAAAAAAATGGTCCTTTTGATCATTGAGAGGACTCATCATGTCTAAAGGACCAACAGTGAGTGAAAGAGAGCTCAAAAGACATTCAACATGGCATGGTAAAAGGTGAGGGAATAGAATCAAGAGTTAAGATGCAAGAGGTAGGCAGTATATGGCATTAGAAGCCTTGAAAGCCACACTAAGAAGTTCGGACTTTATCTCAAGGCTATTGAAAGATTTTCAGCAGGGTTGTAACAAGACCAAATTTGTGATGCTTAAAAGATCGATCTGGTTCTAGATTGGAGTAGGGATTTGAGAAAGATAAGACATGTGGCCAGGAGACCTGTAGGAGGATGTTGCAAGAATCTAAGAAAGACATGTTAGTGACCTGAACTTGAGCGTGGCTGGGGGAATGGAGAGAAATGGGTGAATCTGGGAGGGTTTCAAGAGGGAAAATTGGCAAGTGTTGGTGATAAATAGAATCAAAGGGTGAAGGAGTGGTACTTGCTATAAATGACTCCCGGATATGTGGTTTAGGCAACTGGATGGTAGAAGAAAGCAGTTAGTTCAATTTTAGAGAAGTTTGAGACATTTGTCAGAAATCCAAATAGAAATACTCATAAGACATTTAAATAGCTAAATCTGGAACACAGATGAAAGGTTTGAGTTAGAGATGTAGATCGGGAACACGTCTGTACATAGACGGCAGTTGAAACAAGAGGAGTGGATGAGATTGCTAAGTGAACAAATGAAAGAACAATGTTTAGCTCTCAGACTTAGCTCTCTGGAAAGCAGACAGACCCTTGGGCAGAAGCTTCTGTTCTACTATTTTTTTTTTAGAGAGTACAATCCCATGGAAGTGGGGGTGAAAAGGGGGAATGAGGCAAAAAAGAAAAAACAAAGCTAACAGGAGCTTGCTTTACCCAGTTGGCTTGCTGCTTAATGTCAAGTAGGACTATTCTTCAAGAGACCTGGGCTCTGACTTGTGGTGGAAAGGAGTCAGAAAGGAAGAAGAATGTATCACACCCATATCCTTCATTAGTCAAAGGTTTGCCCCAGTAATGTTAACTTTCTACCTTTCTCACCCTTCAATATGCACATATCCTCCAATTATGAGTTGCTCCTTGCATTGGTGACCAGTAGGATCTGTGGTGTCTTATGAATCATTGGCCATAGGGAAGCCACAGGCTGGAGACAGTCAGCATGAAGCCCGGCACTGCAGGCTGGACCCATGCAAAGTCAGTGGGGCAGCCACTGGCAAAGCCCACCCCAAGTTCATTATTATTTCTTCGTAAAGAATCTTCTCCCACAATTCCACTCCTCTCAAATCTATCCTTATAATTTTACCCATTTGGCAAGTAATGAATTACTTTGTCACTCAGAAAGTTTTTCATTATTCTTCTCCATCCAAACCAGAGGTCATTTCCCCATGTAAGACCACTTATAGCACTTACGTCTTTCCCTTTGGGCTGTTACTTATGTGTATGTTTTAAACTTTTGGTCACCTTGTATCGCCTTCAATGCTTTGCCAGTCATAGGGGCCCTAGGGATACTTGTTGATTGTAAATGATTTGAGGATGAAATTATCATAAAAAGCTATACTCAGAGGTTAATGATCTAGCTAATATCTCAAAGAGCTAAATTTCATAATGATAATTCCCTAAAGTCCAGAATCTAAGTGAGCAGTGGTTTTTCAAGGCCAGAAAATGTGAATGAACTGGAATTTTCTCCTTGCATCCTCCTCTGCCTTAAATTTTGTATCTTTTGCCACTTTCTCTTATTTACCCTTTCCCTATTTACTGCTATCTCTTTTCTTCATCCTTTGTGTGTATCACTCATTCTATCCCCATTTTCTTTTCAGCCCATCTATCCTTTTTCCTTCTTCCTTTGCCTCACCATTTTTAAGTGTTTATTTAGCACCTATTATGTATAAAACACCCAAAGGGAATCAAAGTACTGACCTGAAGGAAAAGGAAATCTGATTAGGTAAATGGAATACACACATCTTGATACAGTATTTTATTAAGAGCCTGGAACTTGTCTTTCCACGCCTTCTATTTCTGCTTTTCCTTCTCCCTCCCCTTGCTACCTCATTCTTGCCTCCAATTCCTAACAACGCCAGTTCATTTTCAACTGATCGATGAAGTACACTATAGCTTCCAGTTTGGGAGCTTGGACTTCAACTACAAGCCGGCCTTTGTGCAAGGAAAATTCTACCACTTGCCAGCAGAGGAACTCGGGCCAATTAATTAAGCCTCAGTTTCCTCATCAGAAAAATAGGAATAATAATAGTATATATTTCATAATACTATTGAGATTTAGAGGTAATGGCACAACAGAGTGTCTGGCACAGAGTTACAGTTCAATAAACAGAACTATTAAAACAATAATCACCACAATATATCATCAAGTATTTTTGAGTCACATTCTACATTTTAAAAAACAGATTTGAGATGATTAAAGCTGTTAAAAAAATCATAGACAACTATACAAAGTTGCTTATATATCATGTTGCTTTTAGTAGGGCTAGGGATGGGTAGGGGAATTATTTCACTCTATGATAACCAGTATGGGAGCATTTTGGCCAAATATCAATGGGTGAAAGGCAATATTCCATCCTCTTCATTCTCCTGAGCTTCCACCCTTCCCTTTCCAATGACTAGGTAAATTATGCCTCTCAAATCAAAAGGGAGAGTGTCTTCTTTATGTTTAAATTTAGGTCCATGCTGTAAATTTCTAACTTTACCCAAGGACATGGACTATTTCTGTTAAGAAGATCCCACAAAAGGATCAAGCTAATGTTCTTTACAGACTTGTATTTTTGGTATGCTGTCCACACTGACAGTCCCTATGGTTACACACTCTGTTAGCCAGAGCACTTCCTTTAAGCAAGCAGAGGTGTCGGGAACAGAATGGAAGAGATGGCAGGAAAATGCCCAGCAAGCAGTCTTGTCGGGAAAAGTAATGGGGTTCAGAATGATGGATGAAAGAATGGCTGTGAAACAGGGACAGGCAAAGGCAGGAGGAATAATAACATGCTGAATGGACTCTGGAAATAATGGGGGAAAAGAAAGAATTTGCCAAAAAAAGAACATAGGTGGGGGTAGAAAATGTAATTAATACAGAGATAAATCATCATGCATTTTTTTAAGTTTCTAAATTATTATGTGGAGAAGAAAGGACATTTAGTTTGCAAACTTAAAGAATTTGGAGCAATTTTAATACTCCAAATATTTTTTGCACTAAAATTTAGATGTCAAACCTATCTGATTATATAGATACCCCCTCACCACCAGCCCCAGAGAAATGGTTCTTCAGCTTTTTGCTTTTTGGAACCATAAGATACTTTTAATAATCTGCTGAGAGTTGTGAATCCTCCTCCCTAGAAAAAATGCACTTATAAACAAAATATTGCATGTACAATTTTAGTAGGTTATAGACATGGACATACTAAAGCCTATTCACAGACTCCAATATTCCCTTTTTCAGGAAACTCAAATAAAATCTTTTACTCTTATTTGACTGATGGCTCAGCTGAAAGAAATCATTATTTTCAGAAAAGAATAGTGACATCCTCAAATGGTAAGCATCGGGGAAAACAGAAAATTTCTACTTAATCCCAAACTCTAAGCAAATATTAAAAACTTCACCCTGTTTATGTTACAATACAAATTAAATAAAACATTAACAGAGCTGTCAGATTGACTTGACAACCTCTGCTTATGTGTTTTCTCTAAGGGCCCAAGTTATGTAAGGGAAAGTGAAAATTGTACATTTCAACTGTTTTACTTTATGTAGACTGCTTGTCTGGTCAGAAGCAAGGTATCTTCAGAGAGAACAGGGCACAGAGGGTGGTGGATGGAGGAGGTAGGGCAGAGAGAAAGAGGGCCCAAGAGGGACTGGGAATTAGAGAGAGATTTAGACACCCCTTGCACATGGCGAATAAATGATGAACACAGGAAGTACAGACAATTAAAATCAGGCAATGGCTAAAACACATAATCAATGTGATATAAGGACTCTGTACAGACTAAATCTTAAGACTCAAAAGTGAAATTCACAGAATCATGAATTGCTGAATGTAATATAAGATACTAGATTGAATCCTTGAATAGAAATAGTTCATCAGTGGAAAAGCTGAGGAAATCTGAATAAAGTCTATGATTTAGTGAATAGTATTGTACTAGTGTTAATTTCTTAATTCTCGTAAGTGTACCAAGATGTTGACATTGGGGGAAGTTGAGTAAAGCATATATCGAAACTCTCTGTATTATCTTTGCAACACTTCTGTAAATCTAAAATTATTTTAAAACAAAAGACTAAATTTTTAGAAAAGAATCCTGAATAGAGGAACTAAAACAGATCTTGAAAAAATTATTAAATCATCAAATATGATTTCAGAAAACTAAGTTCCAATACATTTCACTTTGAAAGAAAGATCCCTCCTGGTTTCTCAGTAAACCTTCTGAGGGAGCATTTCATCTCCCTATTGTCATAGTCCTACTTTACATTAATCTGGTCCCTTTTCAGGCTTCCTTTCATTCATGGGGAAAGGAAAATGCATAGTTGACCATGCTTTAGCCTTTCATATTCTTGATTAGCACTACTATTTCCCAAAGCAAATAGATTGCTCTTTGACCTTTCTCATCAATGGAATTAATACAGCAATTAACCATTTCTGTTCTATTCAAACTAGCTCCAAAATTTCAGTTCCTCCTAAGACCCTATCTATGTACATTCAGTTTAATTGGATGGAAAAATATCTAATGTGTACTATCAAATGGATGCCCTGGTGTTTGAGCAGTAGGGGAAAAACACTGCTTTTCCAGTGTTTAAGAAATTATATCAGCTGGCTTAATAAAAACAGATTTGCCAAACCTTTTTATGTAATACAATATACAAATGTGTATTGAAAGCCTTTTATGAGACACGTGATGGGAAAATAAGGCTCAATGAATCCCTAACTTCAAGGAGATTTCATTCTAGAGAGGACACAGCCAGGTAAAGAGGTAATTTCAGTGTAAGTGCTATCAGAGAAGTGTAGCATAGGATCTTGTGGGATTGTACAAGAAAAGCATTGGGACTATAGCCAAATACACATTTAATCATTCTTCTGCCCAGTGTTAAACATCTGAAAAGCAGGCTAAAATGGTGCTTTCCCATGGCTTTTTTAACAGATGCTTTTTCCCTGCACACAAAGGATCTTTAAATTGTTCTACTCTAGTCACAAAGCGTCTATGACATGCCATTTTCTGTGAAACACATTGTTGCATTTTTGTCTAACATGTTATTTTCCCAATGACTGTTTATCATCTGCTCTATGTTTGTCTAATGAACAAAAAGTGCAAGGCAATGAAATAAACCTCAGAAAAACAATGAAATGGCAACCATGTATCATTGATTTAGCAAGGGAGGAAAAGAACAAATAAAAAGAGCATAGAGGCTCAGTTGCTTCTGAATACCAGGAAACCAGGAAACGGCATCTGTGTTTCTCAACAAGTTAATAGCACAAACTGTACCCACTAGTTGGAAGGACTAAGAAAATAATAATAAAAAGCTAGCCAGCTTTTAATTTAAAAAAAAAGCAACTATTCATCTTTATTCAGGTGATCCAACAGGATACACTCAAGAGGCTAACAAAGCAGCCATAGTAAGATTCCTCATGTCCACACGCAGTAATTTCTCTTACCACCACCACTAATTCAACTAAGAGAAATATTTTAATATCTAGAACTACTCATGTTATCAGTCAGCTCAGGTTGCCATAACAAAATACCACAGACTGGGGAGCTTAAACAACAGAAGTTTATTTGTCATAGTTTTGATGCAAATCATCAGTAGAAAACAATATACAACCATAGATTAAAAAATTAGTTCCTGGATAGCATATCTTCTAAAAGCAGTGTCAACTACAGCAGCATTTCTAGAGATGTCAGTGCCTTAGGCATACCTTTCTGCTTGTCAAAATGAATAGAGTATCCTGAGGAACCAGTGTATCACACATGGTAGGAAACAATATAGTGGTTGGATTAAGGCTAGAAAAAAAGCAGTGGATGCAAAAAGGTGCTGGTAGATGAATAATATTCTCCAGGAGAGAGGATTTAAAAATCTGAGACCTACTAACTTTCTAAACTTATATTCAAATTAAAATAATATGTTGATGACTCGCTGAAGGTAGCTTCGGAAGGACATTTAAGGGTGTTATTAAGAAGACATATGGGGCTGGGGTGTGTGTGTGTGTGTGTGTGTGTGTGTGTGTGTGTGTGTGTGTGTGTGTTTCCATAGTTCTATCTTGAATGTGTGGTGTGGAGGCCTTAAGGTAGAACATTTTAACCTCTCAGATCTAGGCTCCATATTCATTATAGGGTATTGACAAATATCTTTCCATAATTTATCAAAGTGAGATAAAATAACACACATAATACTTTAATAAAGAATTATTATTATTTTTTTAATCTGAGAAAAGGAACTCTAGCACAAACACAAATACAGCTCATACCTTTGGACATTGCAGCTGGCATCACTGGTCATCAGATTCCTCAACTGTAAAATGAGGACATTAAGCTAAAATCTGATCTTTAAGATTCCTTTGAATTTTTAGACTCCCATGTTTTTTATGTCATCAAACTTCTAAGTGTAAAGACACCATAGAATCTTTAGTCTTAGATAAAACTGCGAACACATTTTTTTTTTTTTTTTGAGACAGAGTCTCACTCTTTTGCCTGGGGCGAGTGCCATGGCATCAGCCTAGCTCATGGCAACCTCAAACTCCTGGGCTCAAGCAATCCTCCTGCCTCAGCCTCCCAAGTAGCTGGGACTACAGGCATGTGCCACCATGCCCAGCTAATTTTTTCTATATATATTTTTAGCTGTCCAGTTAATTTCTTTCTATTTTTGGTAGAGATGGGGTCTCGCTCTTGCTCAGGCTGGTTTTGAACTCCTGAGCTCAAACAATCCGCCCGCCTCGGCCTCCCAGAGTGCTAGGATTACAGGCGTGAGCCACCGCGCCCGGCGGCGAACATATTTTTATATTATTCTAACTTAAAAATACCATTCTACTTTTGTGTGCCTTTTAGGTTTCATAAGGCAATTTCTCCAATTTTAATACATTTTTTTTCTCACTACATCCTCTAAGAAGGATTTCAGTCACCATTTGGAAAATAAGGAAACTGAAGAAAAGAGAGATGAAGTGACTTGCTTGAAGTTGTACCCCTAGTAAATGGCAGAGACTCAGATTCACCCTTTTGACTCTAAATACAGTATAGTTTCTACTCTAATAGTATATTCTACTTTTCAGTCCACATGAATACCATTTTTAATGGAAAATTAAAAATTATTCTTTAATCATATTATTCCATAAGCATTTGTTATACACCTGTGCTGAGCTTTGGGGTTATATTATTGGGGTTATATTACTTAAATCAGAATCCCTGTAGGATCCCTTTCTACAAAGCAAATATGAATCTATAGACATGTTTGTGAAACTGAAATTTCCACTTGTTTATAATATTTTCCACTCACCCATCTTACTCATTTCTACTCTTCCTAATTTCTACCCTTTCTTTATGCTATGAGACAAAAGATGCCTTCTTTGACATTACTTAGAGTTTATCTACATATGTGCATTGAAACGGGGCAAGGTGACAAGTGACCCCAGATACTTGGGAAGCTGAGGCAAGACGATCGTTTGAACCAGGGGTTCAAGATCAGCCTGGAAAACATAGTAAGACCCTGTCTCAAAAAAAAAGCACAATGACTTGAAGATATGGCAAGAGATAAATATAAAAGGAGAATGTGTGGGATTATACTTCTGTTTTCTGTGTGTGGCTTCTTGCACCTGATACATGGGTACTGGCTGCTTTGTACTGTTGTGGAATAATATAATTGACTAAAGAATAGTTTTTTATTTTTATATAAAATGATGGAGCTAAAGTCTTGCCTGCATTAGGAGTTATTCAAGTAAGAGTTCTAATGATGATGGACATGATAGAAGTTCTGATGAAACAGAGCAATTTCACAAATAATAATAATTCACTAAAAGAGATTCTACAACATTGTACTGTCTCAATGTGATAGGACGATCACCTAATCTTTGCAGGTTAGACCACTGGGAGTTGAACATTCAGGGTACCAGTATAATTACTGCACAGTATTTCTGCTGTTTGAACTACCAGGATCTGGGAAGGGTTTAGAAAGACAGATCCTAAATTATATTTCTCTTTATTATAAATAGATAATTGAAAATGCAAGGACTTTGAGCAAAGTGTATAGCTTAGTGGTTAAGTGCACTAACTGGGGAGACACATGATATTCAAAATAATGTGCTAAGAAAGGAGTTGGATTTGGGAGCTAAAGACTAAATACTAAACTTAAACTTAAGAAGCTGAGGAGAGAGAAGGCTCTCTAGGGCCTGGGCTAGGCTGTGGCTGTAGGGTTGAGAGGAAGGGATGGTCT
>RJWJ010014613.1:0-37578 GCA_004363605.1 Indri indri | reverse complement strand
CCCATTATCCAAAGTGAAGCACCACAAGAGCAGAAGAATGGGCTCCACTTGTACTCGCCATCAAACTGGTTCTAACTGATCAACACTAGGTTGATCACATGGCAGAAATACTCCCTAGGGATTAGGGGGATGGGGGGGCAAATCAACAACTAAAGGACACGGGGAGCACGAAGTGGGGGTGGGAAGGGCATGCCTTAAACCCGCACTTGGGTGAGGCAAAGGCATAAAGTGTAACTGTAGTGTTTGTACCCTCACAATACCCTGGAATAAAAAAAAAAAAACTTACAAAAAAATAAAAAATGGTACACCTGTATAGGGCATGTACAATGAATGGAGCTTGCAAGACTGGAAGTTGCTCTGGGTGAGGTCAGTTAGCAAGTGGTGGGGGAATGTGAAGGCTTAGGACATTACTGTATACTTTCATATGACTGGCAGTGCAGTAGGTTTGTTTACACCAGCATCACCATAAACACATGAGTAATGCATTGTCCTATTTTGTTAGGATGGCTACATAACTAGGTGAAAGGAATTTTCCAGCTCCACTATAATCTTATGGGACTACCGTTGTATATGTGGACCACTGTTGACCTACCTAAAAGATTTTTTTTTGCAGCGCATGACTGTATTTGCAATGGCACACCTAAGTTCTGTTATAACCTCCCCAGAGGAACCACTCCATGTCTCTCCTAACATCCAATATGGCTTTTTAGGTGTCTCTACCTAGACCTGTGGTTCTCAAGGATGGGGGTGAAGGATGGGGTACTGCTCTCTGGGGGAATCTTGGATATTTGTAAGAGCATTTTTTTTGTTACAACAATTGAAACTGTCAATTAGTTGCTGGAAGATGTAGATGCTACATTTCCTGGAATGCAGGCAAGAATTGTCCCACGTTCTGCTTGACTTAAAGGTCTTCCAGTCATTCATGTAAGTGAAAAATCCATTTGTAATTATTTGAGCTTAGAAACATTTGTAGATGTTGAATATTAAAAAATCTGCAATAATCAGGTGAATATTTATCAGCATTAAATCTATATGCAAGCACAAACTATTTTCTGAACAGTTTTAATATAAAATAAATTTCTCTGGAATGCAACTGCCAAGTTAAAAAAAAAAAAAAAACCACAATGAGATACCCACTCTCACCCACCACAATGGCTAGTAGAAAAAGATAGAAAATAAATGTTGGCTAGGACACAGAAATTGGAACCATCACAAATTGATGATAGGTTGGAATGGCTGGATACTGTAGAAAACATAAAAAAAAATTGATGATAGGAATGTAAAATGGTGTGGCCGTTTTGAAAAACTTTAGCAGTTTCTAAAAAAAATTTAAACATAGACTTAACATATGACTCAGCCATTCCACTCCCAGATATGTACCTAAAAGAAACAAAAACATATATCCAAACATAGATGTGTACACAAATGTTCATAAAATGTTCACAGCAGTATTATTTAAGGTAGCAAAAATGCAGAAAAAACCCAAAACATCTAAGGAATAGTACTGCATCAATGTTAATTTCCTGACTTTGACAAATGTACTGAGGTTATACAGGAGAATGTCCTTATCTTTAGATAATACATATTAAGGTATTTAGAGGTAAAGGGGTGTCATGTCTGCAAGTTAGAATAATAAAGAAAACATGGTAAAATGTTAATGTCTGTGTAATCCAGGTGAAGAATATTCAAAAATTCTTTTTATTATTTTTATAACTTCTCTATAAGTGTTAAATTATTTCAAAATAAAAAGTATTCCAAAGTTTCTCAAGTCTATCTAAAAAAACTGATGGTGTGAGTTCAAGTTTGCAGATTATCTCTCAATGTCCAAAACTCAAAATTAATCAAAACAAAGTATAAAAATAGGAACAACAAATCGACTCCATTTTCTACCTTAAAAAAGGCCCAATGCTCCTGTACAAATGTTAAGGGGTATTTTCAAGATTCAGCGTTATTGGGGGCCGGGCGCGGTGGCTCACGCCTGTAATCCTAGCACTCTGGGAGGCCAAGGTGGGCGGATCGTTCTGAGCTCAGGAGTTCGAGACCAGCCTGAGCAAGAGCGAGACCCCATCTCTACCAAAAATAGAAAGAGAATTAATTGGACAGCTAAAAATATATATATAGAAAAAAATCAGCCGGGCATGGTGGCGCATGCCTGTAGTCCCAGCTACTCGGGAGGCTGAGACAGTAGGATTGCTCGAGCCCAGGAGTTTGAGGTTGCTGTGAGCTAGGCTGACACCACAGCACTCACCCCAGGCAAAAGAGTGAGACTCTGTCTCAAAAAAAAAAAAAAAGATTCAGTGTTATTAAAACAAGGTAAAGGATTAACTGCCTCCCACACACCAGAAGGAGCACCATAAAAAGGGAAGACTTAACATACATGCAGAATGGTCTAAACATACCAACTTAAAAAACAGAAATTTTCAGAATGGATGAAAAACATGACTCAACTGTATGATTTCTATAAGAAATTCACTTAAAATATAAAGATATAGGTAAGTAGAAGTAAAAGAATGGGAAAATATTTGCCACTCAAACATTAATCAAAGGGCATTTGAATGTTTATTGTAGCACAAGTCACAATTGCAAAGATGTGGAATCAACCCAAGTGCCCATAAATTCATAAGTGGATTAACAAAATGTGGTATATATATATACCATGGAGTACTACTCAGCCATAAAAAGGAATAAATTAATGTCTTTTGCTGCAATTTGGATGGAACCAGAGACCATTAGCCCAAGTGAAGTATCTCAAGAATGGAAAAACAAAGACCACATGTACTCTCTAATAGGTTGGAACTAATTGATAAGCACACCTGGGCACAGAAAGAAGTAAAAATCATTGGAAATCAAGAAGGTGGAGGGGGAAAAATGGGAGGGATAAAATCCTACCTAACA
The DNA here is from genome assembly GCA_004363605.1 of Indri indri. Taxonomy (NCBI): domain Eukaryota; kingdom Metazoa; phylum Chordata; class Mammalia; order Primates; family Indriidae; genus Indri; species Indri indri. Next base: position 34,683 of record RJWJ010014613.1, on the reverse strand, counting down.
GGTACAATGAACACTATTCAGGATGATTGGCACACTTACAGCCCTGACTAAAGTATTATAAAAGCTATCCGTGTATCAAAAACATTTGTACCACCTTAATATTTTGAAATTTAAAAAAAAATCAATCAATGGGAAAGCTAGCTGTGCTCAGTGGCTCACACATATAATCCCAGCTACTCATAAGGCTGAAGCAGGAGGACTGCTTCAGGCCACGAGTTCAAGACCAGCCTGGGCAACACAGCAAGACCCTGTCTCTAAAAACATTTTTTAAATTAGCCAGGCATGGTGGCACATGCCTGTAGTCCCAGCGACTCAGGAGGCTAATGCAAGAGGATTCCTTGAGTCCAGAAGTTCAAGGCTGCAATGAGCTATGATCACACCACTAAACTCCAGCCTGGGTGATGGAGCAAAATCCTGTCTTTAAAAAAGGGGCCGGGGGGAAAAGCTATATTAATTTCAGATGGACTGGGTCTCAAAGTAACCAAAATCATTAGGAATAAAAATGGATATTTCAAAATGATGTAAAGGTCAATTCGCCAAGAAAACATAACAATCCTGTATGTGCATACAGATAACAGTAGAGCTTCAAAAACATACAAAGCATTAAAAGTAGATTTGAGCAGACAAAAGAAAGAGCAAACTTGAAATTAAAATTATCAAGTCTGGCTGGGTACAGTGGCTCACTCCTGTAATCCTAGCACTTTGGGAGGCCAAGGTAGGAGGATCACTTGAAGCCAGGAGTTCGAGATCAGCCTGAGCAACATAGCAAGATCCTGTCTCTACAAAAAATACAAAAATTAGCTGGGGGTGATGGTGCATGCCTGTAGTCCCAGCTACTCAGGAGGGTGAGGAAGGAGGATCATTTGAGCTCAGGAGTTTGAGGTTGCAGTGAGCTACGATGACACCACTGCAATCTATCGCCTGGGCAATAGAGACCCTGTCTCAAAAAAAAAAAATTATCAAGTATCAAGAATGGAAAGAAAAAAGACTGAAGAAAAGTGAATACAGATGAAGAGATGAGGATATCATCAAGCAGATCAACATTCAAACTGCAGGTATCCCAGAAGGAGAGGAGACACGGAAGGGGCAGGGAACTTATTTGGAGAAATTATGACTGAAAACTTCCAAAATTTGGTGAAAGACAAGAATATAAACATCTAAGAAGTCCAATGAACTCCAAGCAGGATAAACTCAGAGACTCACACTGAAGTACATTATAATTAAAATGTCAAAAACCAAAGACAAAAAGAGAATCTTGAAAACAGCAAGAGAGAAGTAAGTCATCACATACAAGAGAACTTCCATAAGACTATCAGCAGATTTCTCAGCAGAAACTTGGATAGCCAGAAAGAGTGGGCTGATGTATTCAAAGTGCTGAAGAAAAAAAAAAAGTCAACGAAGAATCCTACATACAAAGACACTGTCCTTCTAAAGTGAGGGAGAAATTAAAACATTCCCAGAAAAACAAAAGCTGCGGGAGGCTGATGCCACAAGATCTGCTCTGCCAGAAATGCAAAGGGAGTACTTTGGGTTGAAATGAAAAGACACCAGACGGTAACTCAAAGCCATATGAAAAAATAAAGATCACTGGTAAAGGAGCAATTAGAAAAGCTAATATTGTGACTTTGGTTTGTAACTCTAGTTTTTGTTTCCTGCATGATTTAATGCATTAAAAATTTCATTAAATGAGACTAATACATTTAAAAAACAATTTTTAGTCTATGTTTTTGGATACAATATAAAATACGACATCAATAACTGAAAGGGGTGAGGACGGAGCTGTTACAGGAGCAAAGGTTTTTGTACGTTAGGGAAGTTAAGCTGATATAAATGCAAATTAGAATGTTATGGCTTTACTGTGCTATACTTAATACCCTTGTTAACCACAAAGAATATAGCAATAGGAAATGAGAATAAAAAGGAAATGAGAATAAAATTTAAATGTTTCACCACAAAAAAAAAATCAACTAAATGTATAAAAACACAGTCATTCAGGAAAAGAGGGACAAAAAAGATATAAGGCATATAGCAAAAAATATCCAAATGACAGAATTTGTTACCCCTTTATCAGTATTTACTTGAAATGTAAAGATATCAAACTCTCAAATCAAAAGAATGGCAGAAAACATTTTTTTAAATGATCCCACTATATGTGGTCTAAAATAGACTCATTTCAGATCCAAAGACACAACCAGATTGAAAGAAAAAGGATGGAAAAAGATATTCCATGCAAATAGTAACCAAAAGTGATCAGGTATGGCTATACTATTATCAATACAAAATAGATTTTAAATCAAAAAAAGGTTACAAGAGGCCAGGCATCGTGGCTCACGCCTGTAATCCTAGCAGTCTGGGAGGCTGAGGTGGGAGGATCACTTGAACTCAGGAGTTTGAGACCAGCCTGAGCAAGAGTGAGACCCTATCTCTACTAAAAATAGAAAAATTAGCTGGGTGTGGTGGTGCATGCCTGTAGTCCCAGCTACTCAGGAGGCTAAGGCAGGAGAATCGCTTGAGTCCAGGAGTTGGAGGTTGCTGTGAGCTAGGCTAATGCCATGGTGCTCTAGCCCCAGCAACAGAGCAAAACTCTTGTCTCCAAAAAAAAAAAAAAAAGGTCACAAGAGACAAACGAGGACATTAAATGTTAGTAAAAGGTCCAATACAGCAAGAAGATATAACAATTACACACATTTAGGTACCTAATAACAGAATATATGAAGCAAAGACTGACAGAATTGATTGATTGGAGAAACAGACAGTTGAACAGTAACAGTTGGAGACTTCACTATTACACTCTCAATAATGGATAGAACAACTAGAGAGAAGTAAGGAAATAGAGGACTTGAACAATGCAATAAACCAAACTAGATTTAAAAGACACATACAGAACACTCTTCAATAACAACAGAATGTACAGTTTTCGTGAGTACACATGGGACATTCTCCAGGATACATCATATGTTAGGTCATGAAATTAAGTTTCAACAGGCTTTAAAAGATAAATACCATATAAAGTATCTACTCTGACCACAACATAATGGACATAAAAATCAGTAAAAGAAGGAAAACTGGAAATATCACAAATATACAGGAATTAACACACTCTTAAACAACCAATGGGTAAAAGAAGAAATCAAAAGAGAAATCAGAAAATAGAGATGAACAAAAACAAAAACAAAACATACCAAAAGTTCTGACAGAGAAAGCAGCGCTACTAAGAAAATTTATATCTATAAATGCTTACACTAAAAAAGAAAAAAGATCTCAAATCAACATCCTACCTTTATAACTTAAGGGTCTAGAAAAAGAAGAACTAACTAAACCCAAACCTAGCAAAAGTAGTAAATACTAAAGATTAGGGCAGAGATAAATAAAATATTGAAAAACAAAGCAAAAAGTTGGTTCTTTGAAAAGATCAACATAATAGGCAGAACTTTAGATTGATAAACCTTCAGCCAGACTAAGAAAAAAAGAGAGAAAACAAATTACTGTAACTAGAAATGAGTAGGGACATTACCAATTCTACAGAAATAAAAAGGATTAAAAGAGAATACTATGAACAATTACAGACCAACAATTGGTTAATCTAGAAGAAATGAATAAGTTCCTAGAAATACAAAACCTACCAAGACTGATTCACGAAGAAAGGAAAAATCTGAACAAAGCAACGATGAGTAAGGAGACTGAACCAGTATCAAAAACCTCCCCAACAAAGAAAAGCCCAGGACCAGATGGCTTCACTGCAGAATTCTACCAAACATTTAAGTAAGAATTAATACCAATCCTCCTGAAAGTTTTCCAAAAAATTGAAGAGAGAACCCTTCCAAGCTCCCTCTATAAGGCCAGCATTACCTTGATATCAAAGCCAGACAAAGACACTGCAAGAAAAGTAGAGACCAATATCCATCATGAACACTGAAGCAAAAGTCCCCAAAAAACCACTAACAAGTCAAATTCAACAGCATACTAGGAGGATTACACACCATGAGCAAGTGGGATTTATTCCTAGACTGCAAGGAGGGTTCGACACATGAAAATTGATCAACATAATACACATGAACACAATGAAGGACAAAACTGTATGATCACCTCAATTGATGCAGCAAAGGCATTACGCAAAATTCAACAACCTTTAATGATAAAAACACTCAACAAACTAGGAATAGGAGTAAACTACCTCAACATTATAAAGACTATGTATAAACAGCTCACAGTTACCATACTCGATGGTGAAAGGCAAAGATTTTCCTCTAAGAACAAGAACAAAACAAGATGCCAGTTCTTGCCACCTCCACTCAACATAGTATTCCAAGACCTAGCCAGAGCAATTAGGCAAGAAAAGCCGGGGGGAAAGGAATTGGAAAGGAATAAGTAAAATTATCTCTATTCAAAGAAGACATAATCTTATACATAGAAAACCCTAAAGATTCTACATACACACACCAAAAAAAACTGTTAGAACTAATAAATGAAATCAGCAAAGTTACAGGATACAAAATCAACAGACAAAAATCAATTGTGTTTCCAAACACTAACAATGAACAATTCAAAAAGGAAATTTCGGGGTTATAGCTCAGGGGTAGAGCATTTGACTGCAAAAAGGAAATTTAAAAACCAATTCCATTTACAATAGCATCAAAAGAATAAAATACAATGTTCCTCGACTTACAACTAGATTTTGTCTGACAAATCCATCATAAACTGAAAATACCATAAGTTGAAAATCCACTTAACCTACTGAACATAACTTACCCTAACTTACCTTAAACATGCTCAGAACACTTACATTAGCCTATAGTTAAGCAAAATCATCTAACGAAAAGCCTATTTTATAATAAAAGTGTTGAAATCTCATGTAATTTATTGAATACTATGCCGAAAATGAAAACCAGATTGGTTGTATGGGTACTCAAAGTACAGTTTCTACTGAATGCATATCACTTTCACACCATGGTAAAGTTGAAAGATCCTAAGTCAAATCATGGTAAGTCAGGGACCATCTATACTTAGGAACAAATCTAACCAAGGAGATGAAAGACCTGTACATTCAAAACTTCAAAACACTGCTGAAATAGCTTAAAGAAGACAGAAATGTATGGGCACATGTGCAAGTCAGGGGCTCCCACAAAAGCCACTATGGTACAATTAAGGTGAGGGCCGGTGCACTCACCAGCCAAGGTGTGATCGATCGATCCACAGGCCTCTCCAGTACACTGAGGGTGCACCACTGGCCTGTCTTGCCTGCAGCTCCAGGGAGATGGAGCACAAGCACATGTGTTAGGACTCAAAAAGATGCTGAACTATCCCTGGGCAGGGCTAAGCCAGAGGAAACTCTGGCGGAGTTCCACGGCAGTCCTGATGTGCAAATCAGTCACCTGATCTGGGTACAGGGGTGAAAGACTAATCGAACCATCACTAGCAGCTGGTTTCCCTCAGGATAGCTGGTGCTCTCACACATTACCCACTTCCACGCAGTTTTATCCTGAAATTATCTCAACCTATTCTCAAACTTTAAATGGGTAAGAAGCCCTTCTGCTTTAGTTTGAGATGGATTTCTATCAGTTATAATTGAAAGAAACCAAACTCCACAACTAGATTATAAACTCCCCAAGAACAAGAAGATGCTTGTTTTACCCATTAAATCTTACATGTAACAGGTATCTGATAAATACTTCTTGACTGGTATCTGTCCTCTGGTAGTTGTATCCCAGATTCAATAATATGGGAGCAAAAACCTGTACAGGGAATCAGGATCTGAATTCAAGACCCAAAAAGCCAAACTGTATGACTTTGAGTAAGTCACTATATTTCTCTGAGTTTGGTAATCCCATCTGAAAAACAAGAAGTCTGAGTTACACCATTATGGTCCCTTCTAGATCTAAAATTTCATGAATATACGATCCTCAGCTAAAAATTCTTCTCTACTGGCATTGTTTCAACTACCATCTTCACAAAATACAACTTCCCAAATCTAATTCTCATAATCCTCTAGATTAAGAGTCTATGAAATACACCTGTATCTTCTTCCTTGTTTCCCAGTACCTAGTATATACCAGATCTTAATAAAAGTCTATTAAATGAATAAAAAAATGCAATGAGCTATTTTACCTTTCCAGTTAGATTTATATTTTTAACTCCATGTTACTACCTATGTTTCATTACCTTAAAAAAGACTTCTCTTCCACTCTTGCCAAGGAACAAAGTTTAACCTTCATTTCCCTCTTGTGGTCAATATAAAAACTATGGTTGATACCACCTTGTCAATCTCTGTCACATGCAATCTCAGTATCATCTTTATCCTCTACCTCCCCACCCCATCTCCTAAACACCAATAAAAATCATTTCAAATTCTCTATTTTCAAGGATGAGCTGTTCAACAATTTCTATCAATTTAGATCTCCTTATTAAATGTTTGAAATGTTTCTACCTATCTCCAACCACTAAAATTACATGAGTTCCTTTCTCCCAAATTTGGAATTTATTTTAAACTACATGATCTCTATGTAATGAACAATTAGGGAATATCCAGTTATAACATCTTAAGTGAATATTTATAAATCTGTGGTCCCCAACCCCTGGCCTCCGGCCACTACTGGTCTGTGGCCTGTTAGGGACCAGGCCACAGAGCTCCACAGGCACACCCCACCCTCTTCACTCAATGCCCGTCCATGGAAAAATTGTCTTCTGTGAAACCTAGGAACGGGGGGCTGCACAATAGGAGGTGAGTGGCGGGGCAGCAGGCAAAGCTTCATCTGTATTTACAGCTGCTCCCCATCACTGCCATCACTGCCTGAGCTCCCTTCCCGCCTACCCCTTGCACTCCCACAACCCTATGTCTTTGGAAAAATTGTCTTCCATGAAGCCAGGCTCTGGTGCCAAAAAGGCTGGGGACCACTGGTATAGATGAACTGAAGAATATATGAAAAAGTCTATAGTGTTGACTCAAGACAATTAGACCGACTTTAACAAATTATCCTTAAATTCAACTTTTAAATCATTTTCATATGTTTAGGGGATTCTTGGGAGAACCGTAAAATAAATGTCTCTCAGTGGTGAGGTTTGCACTAAATTTTTTTTCTTTTTATTCACCTCTACCTGCTCCTTCCCACAACTACATGTTAACCTGTGTAGTTTTAAGTTATTGTTTGAAATTACAGAAATAAGATTTTAGTACCTTGACCACGAATAGTAACTAATATGATAAGAAAGAACAAATCAGGCCGGGCGGGGTGGCTCACGCCTGTAATCCCAGCACTCTGGGAGGCCGAGGCGGGAGGATCGTTCTGAGCTCAGGAGTTCGAGACCAGCCTGAGCAAGAGCGAGACCCCCATCTCTACCAAAAATAGAAAGAAATTAACTGGACAGCTAAAAATATACAGAAAAAATTAGCCAGGCCTGGTGGCGCATGCCTGTAGTCCCAGCTACTCGGGAGGCTGAGGCAGTAGGATTGCTTGAGCCCAGGAGTTTGAGGTTGCTGTGAGCTAGGCTGACGCCACGGCACTCGCCCCAGGCGAGAGAGTGAGACTCTGTCTCAAAAAAAAAAAAAAAAACAAAAAGAAAGAAAGAACAAATCAGGATTGGGGAAGGACACAGATCTACCAGCAAAATGGGATATGAATACTGGGAAGCAGGAAAAGACAAAATCCCCAGATTCACATAATACACATTTTCACAGATACAAACAACAAACATAACAGGCCATGTGGTAGCCTGGGTTAAGCGAAACAGAAAATAATCTTGCTATTAATACGAAACAAAGGAAAAAATGAATATGAAAAATCCACAACTAGGATCATACTCAATGATGAAAGACACAGTTTTCCCCCCAAGATCAGGAACAAGACAAGGATGCCAGCTTTCACCTATTTAATATAATAGTGGAAGTTCTAGCCAGAGCACTTAGGCAAGAAAAAGAAACAAAAGACATTCAAATTGGAAAGCAATATTATCTCTCTTTGCAGATGACATGATCTTATATGTAGAAAAGCTCAAAGAATTTTTAAAAAGGCCTGTTAGAACTAATAAATGAATTCAGTAGTTGCAAAATATAAAATTAACATGCAAAACCCAGTTGTATTTCTATAAATGAACAATACGAAAACAATATGAAAAGGAAATTAAGAAAATAATTCCATTTACAATAGCCTAAAACAACAAAATACTTAGGTATAAATTTAACCGAAATGGTTAAAAAGTTGTACACTGAAAATTACAAAACACTGTTGAAAGAAATTAAAGACTTAAATAAATGTAAAGCTAGCCAGTGTTCACTGATTGGAAGACTTAACATTGTTATGATGACAATATTGCCTGAAGCAATCGATAGATTCAATTCAATTCCTGTCAAAATTCCAACAGCATTCTTTGCAGAAATAGAAAAATTCATCCTGAAATTCATAGGGAATTTCAAGGGATCTCTAAGAGCCAAAATGATCTTGAAAAATAACAGAGTTGGAGGACTCACACTTCTGATTTTAAAACTTACTACAATGCTACAGAATGAAAAACAGTATGGTACTGGCATAAAGACAGAATTATAGAGACCTATGAAACAGAATAGAGAGCCCAGAAATAAACCCTCACATACATGCTTTGATGATTTGACAGAGTGTCAATATCATTCCATGGGAAAAGAACAGTATCCTCAATAAATGGTACTGGGAAAACTGGATATCCACAAAGAATGAAATTGGACCCTTGTTATATACCACATACAAAAATTAATTTGAAATGGATCAAAGATCTAAACATAAAAGCTATAACTATAAAATACTTAGAAGAAAACATAGAGGGAAAGCTTCATGACATTGGATTTAACCACGATTTCTCGGATATGACACCAAAGGCATATGCAAAAGAAAAATTATGTAAATTAGACTTCAACAAACTTAAAAACTTTTGTGTACCAAAGGATACTATCAACAGAGTAAAAAGGCAAACTACAGAATGGGAGAAAATATCTGCAAACCATATATCTGATAAGGGATTAATATCCAGAATATATAAAGAACTACAATTAAACAAAAAAAAATTGATTTAAAATACAGGCAAAGGACTGTAATAGACATTTTTACAAAGACAATATACAAATGTCCAAATAAGTACATGAAAAGATTCTCAACATCAGTAATTATTAGGGAAATGCAAATCAAAACCACAATGAGGCCAGGTACAGTGGCTCACACCTATAATCCCAGTGCTCTGGGAGTCCAAGACAGGAGGATCACTTGAGGACAGGAGTTTGAGACCATCCTAGGCAACATATCAAGACCCCTATCTCTACAAAAAATTTAAAAATTAGCCGGGGGCCAGGTGTGGTGGCTCATGCCTATAATCCTAGTATTTTGGGAGGCCAAGGTGGGAGGATCACTTGAGGCCAGGAGTTCAAGACCAGCTTGGGAAACATAGGCAACATAGCGAGACCTCATCTCTACAAAAAATAGAAAAATTAGCTGGCATGGTGGCACATGCCTATAGTCCTAGCTACTAGGGAGGCTTAGGTGGGAGGATCTCTTGAGGCCAGGAGTTGAAGACCAGCCTGGACAACATGGCAAGACACCATCTCTTAATATTGTTGTATATTTACTCACATATTTATTTTCTAGAGCTCTTTATTCCTATGCATTTCTGCTCTTCCATCTTGATTCTATTTCCTTTAACCTAAAGAAACTTCTTTAATATTTCCTGTATTGTGGGTCTGCCAAACATAAACTATAGCAAAAAAAAAAAAAAAAAAACACCATCTCTTAAAAAAAAAAAAAAAAAACACAGAGAATAGTGGCCATGCATGGTGCTCACACCTACAATCCCAGCACTTTGGGAGGCTGAGGCAGGAGGATCACTTGAGGCCAGGCATTTGAGATCAGCCTGGGCAACATAGCAAGATCCCATCTCTACAAAAAAAATTAAAAATTAAAAAATTAGCTGGGCATGGTGGTGCACACCCACAATCCTAGCTACTTAGGAGGCTAAAGCAAGAGGCTCACTTGAGCCCAGGAGTTCAAGGTTACAGTGAGCCATGATCACACCCCTGCACTCCAGTCTGGGCAAGAGTGTGACCCTTTCACATAAAAAAAAAAAAAGAAAAAGGTAGAATAGTAGTGTTCAGGTGTTGGGGAAAGGGGGAATGGGGAGTTATTGTTTAATGGGTACAAAATTTCAGTTTGGGATGATGAAAAAATTCTGGACAACAATATGAACATACTTAATGCCATGGAACTCTACAATGAAAAATAGTCAAGATGGCAAATTTTATGTCACATATATTTTATCACAATAAAAGAAAATTTACAACAACGATATGGGAAAATCTTCATGACCCTGAATTTGGCAATCGTTTCTTAAGTATGACACCATAAGCACAAATAAGAAAAGAAAAAAAATAGGTAAATTGGACTTCATCAAAATTAAAAACTTTTATACATCTAGAGACACTACCAAGAGAGTGAAAAGATAACCACAGAATGGGCAAAAATATCTTCAATTCGCCTATCTGATAAGGGATTAATATCCAGAAAATATAAAGAGCTCGTACAACTCAACAACAATCCAATTCAAAAATGGGCAAAAGACTTGAACAGACATTTCTCCAAAGAAGATATACAGATGGCCAAAAAACACATGAAAAGATGCTCAATATCACTAATCACTGAGTTGGAAAATGCAATTCAAAACCACAATGAGATACCACTTCATACCCATTAATGTGGCTAGCATTTTTTTAAAAAAAGTGGAAAATGTGAGGATATGGAGGAACTGGAACCCTCATGCATTGCCGACAGCAATGTAAAATAGTGCAACTACCATGGAAAAAAGTTTGAAGATATTTTCAAAAGTTAAACATGGAATAATCATATAATCCAGCAATTCCAATCTTAGGTGTCTACTCAAGAGAATTGAAAATAGAGACTCAAACAGATAACTGCACATCGACGTACACAGCAGCTTTATTCACAGCAGCTGAAAGACAGAAACAACTTAAGTGTATCTATCAACAAATGAATGGATAAACAAATGGGATACACACACATATAATAGAATATTATTCAGCTATAAAAAAGGAAGGAAATTTTGATATGTACTACAACACAGATGAAACCTGAAAATCTTAGGCTAAGTGAAATCAGCCAGACACAAAAGAACAAATATTGTATGATTCCACTTATATGAGGTACCTAGAATAGTCAAATTCATAGAGACAGAAAGTAGAATGGAGGTTACCAGGGGCTGGGGATACGGGGGAATGGGCAGTTATTCCTTAATGGGTACAGAGTTTCTATTTGGGATGATGAAAAAGTTCTCGAAATAAATGGTGCTGGTTATAAACACTTTGAATATACTCAATGCCACTCAATTGTACACTTAAAATGGGCAAAATGCAAATGTTATGCACATCTAACCACAATAAAAATAAGAAAAATAAATTTTTAAAAATCGAAAAATATCTAGGTGAACAGTTAACCAATTAAAACCGATCATTACTCTACACACCTAACACAGAAACCTGCTACAACTTCTGAGAGACCAAATAAAAAAAAAAACAATGAGCACTTGTAAAACAACCACAGTATCATTACTTACAATCATAAACCACTGGCTCAGTATATTTATATATTGTATATATTTATATTTATGTATTATTATAGCTTAAATATTTCAGTATGTTTAAACATATCAAAATATTTTCATTTCAAAAAGTTCCTTACCGCCATCCATAGTGCTCCAAGTACTAAGTGTTTCTTCCCATTCCTATACTGAAAAACAAAATAAAACCCCCTCCTTCCTGGCTTTACTCATGACAAGACGGTTGCAGCAGTACCATATGTCACATCCACGTGCATCCACCCAGAAGAGAAACTTCCCTCTACACAGATTAAATTTACATTGGGTTCCATCACTTCCAGAGTACTGCCTCTGTTCCAAAGACAAGCATTCTTAAAGGGATTTGACCATGAGTCAAAAAGTTGTTTTAGACCCGGTGCGGTGGCTCACACCTATAACCCTAGCACCCTGGGAGGCCGAGGAGGGTGGATCGCTCAAGGTCAGTAGTTTGAGACCAGCCTGAGCAAGAGCGAGACCGCGTCTCTACTCAAAATAGAAAGAAATTGACCAAAGAACTAAAAATAGAAAAAATTAGCCGGGCATGGTGGCAAGTGCCTGTAATCCCAGCTACCTGGGAGGCTGAGGCAGGAGGATCGCTTGAGCCCAGGAGTTTGAGGTTGCTGTGAGCTAAGCTGACACCACAGCACTCTAACCCAGGCAAGAGAGTGAGACTCTGTCTCACAAAAAAAAAAAAAAAAAAAAAAAGTTATTTTAACAGGATTGAGTCTATCACAAAGAAACTGAATCTCACACCACAGGAGAGTAAAGGAGCCACTTTATTTTTTCACACATTTCATTACTCAGTTTCCCTCGACCAAGTTCAATTCAGGCCTAGCTTGCAAATGCATGGCTGGGGAAAGAAGAAAACAGCAATGAAGTGCTGCCAAATTGGAAAAGGATAATACCCCAAGTAGCGACAGAGAAAAGAAATGTACAGAGGTAAAAAGGATACCAAAACAAAACAAAAATACCACTTAAATTCATTGATAGTGAGTCAAAGAATCCCACATATCCCCCCTCTGAAATTTCCTACAAGCATCACAACCAGATGAGAAGAGGAATAAATAAACAAGAGAACCACAAATTGGAACTAAAAATTTTCCTATGGATTTCAGTGAGGAAGAAACAAATTATCACTGTATTAACATCATAATCACTTGTTTGTATTAATAATGTCAAATCATCAGAAATTCAGTTAAACAATTGATACCCAAGAAGTAGAACAATGAGTGCTGGTATAACAACCACAGTATCATTACTTACAATCATATACCACTGCCTTAGTATATTTATATATTATATATATTTATATTTATATATTATAGCTTAAACATTTCAGTATGTTTAAACATATTAAAAAATTTTCATTTGAAAAAGTTCCTTCCCGCCTTTTACTTTTGTAATGCTTGAGGATTTATTCCTCTCAAGTACTTATCAATTTTGAAATTTCTGAAAATGCAAGTCTGTAGAGGAAATAATGCCCTATGCTGACAAGGGTGCAGAAAACAAGTACCCTCAGTGCCCTAGAGGACAACTTGGCAACAGTTCACTTCAAACAACCAACTGCTCCAAAGTAGAAAATTAGAGTATATCCATATTAGACAAGAGCAGTCATTACACAATGAACATTCCAGATATAAGAAAACATTCACAGTATAACGGATTTAAAATAAAAGTATATTATAAGACAATATAAACCGTAAGGTCCTAAATTTATTCTAAATGTCTCCTTAAACATATATACATAAAAAAGAGTGGAAAGATATGCCAATATGTTCAGAGGGGGTCTGTCTGGGGACAAAAAAAACGACATTTCCTTTATTTGTGTGTGTTTTTCTATATTTACTGACATTTCTATAATGATATATATGTTATATTAATCAGAGGGAAATGTTACATAGAAAAATAAAAAGCTCAAACGTATTCAACGTAATTGAATTCACAATACAGGGAAGACTAGAATATGCTGTATTTTAGGAAAAATCCAACAAAAATAGACAAAATTTCTTCTAGTGCTCTTAAAGGTTTAACTTTGAGTTCTTTGGAAAAGTCACTCATCCAAAGCATAGCATTCCCCAAAGGTGTCAAATGAAACAGGCATTGTTGGTATTAAGTTCAAATTGCGTCCCAATTACCTGCTGCAAGATTTCTGAATCACTGCTGTGATCATGATGAAACACTATGTGGAGAAGGATTCATAATCAGTCATTTAAACTCAGCTGTAGACAGTAAACCTCTCTGACAGGCTCAGGAAAGAAAAAAACCAAGAAAAAAAGTATATTCATGATGTCACAAATTTCTAACAATCAAATATTGTTAGATTCACAGTCTGCCTTTTAAAATACCTTACAATACCATCAAGATTAACAAAGCAAAACAAAACTCTTCATCAAGTTGGACTTTTAATTAAATATTCATTGATCACTCACTATGTACTAGCGAACTAGGACTAGTACTATGTACTAGATCCTGATAATACAAACATGAAGACAAAGTTCCTTGTCCTCAAGAAACTCAGTCTCCTGAGTCAAAGAGATGCAATTAAGCATGATCTAAATGGATAAATGCCATACCAGAGGTGGAAACCAACTACAGTAGGAGAAGAAGCAATGCTTATTTATATCGGGCAGAGCTGGGAAAGGCACCAAAGAGGAGATGACATTTGAGCGTTTTCAGTTGGCATTCCTCAGGCACATAAAGGCAGTCATAGTATTCTAGTCATACAATACTGCGGTCCCCAACCCCCAGGCCACAGCCTGTTACTGGTCCATGGCCCATTAGCAAACTGGCCTTGAATCACTGCCTGAGCTCCGTATCACCCACCACACCCCAGCACACCATCTGTGGAAAAATTATCTTCCATGAAACTGGTCCCCGGTGCCAAAAAGGTTGGGGACCACTAATATAACAACCTGAGCAAAGCAACAAACATAGAAAACTTACAGGCCTGTCTGGAAAAGGGTAAGTTATCTACCATATCTACAGTGTAGAGAATGTGGAGAGAATGTCAGAAACAAAACTCAGGAAAAGTTTAGTGCCACCCTTCCTCCTGTACATGAAGATGAAAATGGAGTCAACATTTTTTCAATGCTGATATTTGTCATTCCCCATGCTTAAAAGTAAATCCACACAGACCTCTTAGAATCTTTCCTCCTCTAAAATACTTCTGCCAAAGACCACACAGTCCGGCCAGGAGCCCATCCTAACCCCAAACACTACCAGGTTCACGAATGTGGCACAGCTGGCACTGTCATGAAATGTTCATCCAGATAATCTGTATTCAAAACACAACATTGCAAAGTCCACTTTTTTAGACATTAGACACTTCCTTCTAGGGCAATAAAATTTCTTCCTATCCTATTGAACATTTTTAATAGCCACTTGGAAAAAGAGAGAAGACAGGCTTATCAATTGTGTAGATAAAGGTTCAAGAAAAAGATAATATGTGGGATCACAAATTTAACCTTCAAAAAGATTTGACAGTTTGTACTAGTAAGCCAAACACAGAGGTTAAAATGTAACAGAAATAAATTTTTTAAGTCTTTTAAAAATGAAACTAAAATTTGACTTGTATGTTTAATATCAATCATACAAGTTCAGGATAGAGGAGATACAGTTTAACTTCATATGAAATAAAACCTAGAGTTTAGTTGTTATAAATTCGATGAGCAATTAGTGTGAAATGGCAGTTTCAAAGTCTCCAAAAATCAGGCTTGATGCCACATTAACAAAAATGTCCAATTCAATACTACAATTGCATGTATAAAAACTTCTGTAGGCCAGATACTGAATTATGTCTGCCAAGAATACAAAGATAGACTGGGTGCAGTAGCTCATGCCTGTAATCCAAGCACTCGGGGAGGCCAAGGCAGGAGGATCGCTTGAGCTCAAGAGTTCAAGACCAGCCTGAGCAAGAGCGAGACCCGGTCTCTAGTAAAAATAGAAAAAAATTAGCCAGGCATGGTGGCACATGCCTGTAGTCCCAGCTACTTGGGAGGCTGAGCTGGAGGCTCTCTTGAGCCCAGGAGTTTGATTGCTGTGAGCTAGGTTGACGCCGTAACACTCTAGCCTGGGCAACAAAGCAAGATTCTGTCTCAAAAAAAAAAAAAAAAAAGAACAAAGATATGGGCAGGCACAGTGGCTCACACTTATAATCCTAGCACTCTGGGAGGATGAGTCTGGAGGACTGCTTGAGGCCAGGAGTTTGAGACCAGCCTGAGCAGGAGTGAGACCCCCATCTCTACAAAAAATAGAAAAATTAGCAAGGCATGGTGGCACATGCCTGTTAGTCCCAGCTATTCGAGAGGCTGAGGCAGGAGAATTGCTTGAACTCAGGAGTCTGAGGTTGCAGTGAGCTATGATCAGGCCACTGCAATCCAGCGCAAGTGACAGAGTGAGACTCTGTCTCACAAGAAAAAAAAAAAAAAAAGATAAACATGGCATGATCCCTACTTTAAAGAGTTTATAGCCCAAAGCATATTCTTTTAACCATGAATCACAAAATCAATTACAGTGTCACCAATATTTTTAATGAAATAGAAAATATCAGCATACACTGTTCAAAGCACACAGTAAGACTAATTACTACATCATTAAATTTTTGTTTAACTTTTTCATACATATGTATACATATAACTATTAATATATATATTATACATATAAGATAACTTCAAATGTATTTCTACCATAGATCATAGTCAAAAGTTGGAAAGACATTAGTCTAATGGAAGAGGATAAAGCAAATATACCACTGTAAGGTACAAAGTACTATAGGATTTAGCAGAATAAAATATATCCGGTTGGAGAAAGAGAAGGGTATTGTCAAGGATCTAGAAAAGTATTTACAGAGAAAGCAATATATGAGAGGAGCCTTGACAGACAGGAAATAATTCGAGAGATGAAGACATGCGGAAAAGACAACCTGTGTAGAAGGATTAATATAAACAAAGACATGACACAGCAAATAAGAAATGTTTAATAGGCAGGAAATAGTCCTGGCACATGGCAGCACTAGTATACATAAGCACAAACAGAGAAACATGGGGAAAGTTAAATTTAGCTAAAGTGTAAAGTACAAGTAAGTCACAGATGAGGCCAAAAAAGCAAATTTGAGCCATAACATACATAAAAGTGCTGGGCACATTAATGATGCTAGCCATTCCACCTAGTCTTAGCTCTGAAGCCTTAAACCATACTATCTGTAAAATCCAAAGGGTTCTAAAATTTATGACTTATTACAGGACTATGATCCAAGTTATTTACATGTGGGCACAGAACAAGGACTTATAAAGAAAAATACAGAGAGTCATTATTCTATTCAATAAAGAAGAATGTTCTAGTGGTGGCTCATGCTTGTAATCCTAGCACTCTGGGAGGCCGAGGCAGGAGGATCACTTGAGCTCAGGAGTTCGAGACCAGCCTGAGGAAGAGGGAGACCCCATCTCTACTGAAAAATAGAAAAATTATCTGGGCATCATGGTGCATGCCTGTAGTCCCAGCTACCTGGGAGGCTGAGGCGGGAGGATCACTTGAGTCCAGGAGTAGGGCTGCTGTGAGATAGGCTGACGCCACGGCACTCTACTCAGGGCAACACAGTGAGACTCTGCCTCAAAAAAAAAAAAGAACACGAAGATTGTTCTAATTATACCTATCTAACAATAAAATGGGCTGTCCCAAGAAGTGGTGAGGGCACTGTCACCAGATGTCTTTATAAGGCCAAATGCACATCTGTTGGAGGTATGGTACTAAATCTGTATTATAAAGTTCTGTGTTTATCACACTACAATTCTTCTATCAATGTTGGTTCTCACTCATCACCAAGAGCTCATGAATCAATTTTGAAGGAAGAGGGAGAAACAGGAGCAAGAGGTTGGGATTTTATTCTATTGTAGATAAGCAGGAAAACAGGAAGTTTCAGAGTGATATTTCCCAATATAGTAATTACCTTTACTAGAGTATCTTAATATGTGATATAGCAAATCAACTGCAAGTACCTGAGCCATAGCTAAAATAATTTGGTAATGTATTTATTTTTAAAAAATTAAGGCTTCCAGAGCCTTTATGTGAAGAAAAAAATCTTGCTTTTCCATACAAAATCTGTCAAGAGGGGGTACACAAGACACTTGAAAGCATAATCATAAACAGGTTTGTTCATTATAGTGAAAGTACAACATTAGAACTAAAATCCTAATATAGCATAACCAATAATGCTTACATATTGGGAATAATTTTAGATCATTCTTATAATCAAGAATAAAGACACAGGAATTTAAAAAACATTCAAAGCCGGTGCAGTGGATCATGCCTATAATCCTAGCACTCTGGGAGGCCAAGGCAGGAGGATTGCTTGAGGCCAGGTGTTCAAAACCAGCCTGAGCAAGAGCTAGACCCCGTGTCTACAAAAAATAATAGAAAAATGAGCCGGGTATGGAGGAGCATGCCTGTAGTCCCAGCTACTCAGGAGGTTGAGACACGAAAATTGTTTGAACCCAGGAGTTTGAGGTCGTAGTGAGCTATGACGATGCCACTACACTCTAGCCTGGGAGACAAATCAAGACTCTGTCTTAAAAAAAAAAAAATTAAAAATATAAATTACTAAAAATTAATGGCCATTCTTTTAAGACTGTCATGCTTCAGAATGTTGTCTAAAAATGCTAGACAGAAAATGGTCCTATGTTTATAATTTTAGCTTAATGTTTCTAAAGCATATTCTAATACTACATGATAAAATGAACTATAAACCTGAATTCTATTGAATAGGGTTGTATATTAACTTTTCTATTAAAAATGCTGATAATTTCACGTTATTTCCTGTTTACTTTATAGAATGACAGATCAAAATAAATCCATCTTGGTTTAGGAAGACACTCAATAAATGTTTACTTAATTCAACTTCTTTCCCCCTGCTAACAATGCCTTAAAAGAGGGCAATAGTACCCATCATACTCCTCAGGGCAGTATAAAAACCTGCCTTCTGAACTTGGCATGTCCTTATCTATGTACATCCAGTTTAAATTAAAAACGGTAGAGTATGCTTAATCTTTCAAGCCAGAGACACACAGTACTGACAAACTGCTGTCAGAGGCAACGGTGTAATAAAATAACCTGTGGCTTAGAATCCCAAAGTCCTGGGTTCAAATCTCAATCCAGCACTTACTAGCTTAAGTACCTTAGATCAGTCACTTAACTTCTCTCAGCTAAAGTTTCTTTCTCAACTGTCCAAAAAAGAGAAGAGAGGTGATATTATGACGTAAGGCTCCAGTAGAATTATGAAATGTGGAAGTTCCCTGTAAACACCAAACCCCTGATGATAAGACATCAAGCACATCCTCACTTTTCAGAACAAAATAAAGTCCCGGGTATATGACATATTCTCTTCCCCTGGAGTAGATGTCTTTACCTCTAAAAGAGGTATTAGGGCCCTTCCAGAGACTTCAAAAGCTGGGCTTCCCTCAAGGAGCAAGTAACTAAAGAGCATACTGTCCTCAGGCTATTTCAGTGAGTTGTAGTCAGTTTACTAACAGCTTTACTCAAATTTTGTGACCACTGGTTCTTTCAGATCTGGTTTCATGGACCTATTCCCTTCCCACCTTTAGACTCCTCTGCACCACAAGATCTTTATAAGCTAAATTTCTTTTAAGGACTAAGGGCTGAAAAAAAAAAAACTGCTTTTTTTTCCCCTCCCCATCTGGTAAAAACCAAGCAAGAGGAAATTAGGTAAAAGTAAAGCAGAAAATATGCATTACCTTCTAAATTAGGAAAAAAATAAATATAACATTAGAAAACTAAAATGTAAATTATTCTGGTTGGTAATGAGGAAAATTTTTCATGGTCTCCTAAATGGGGATTAGGAAAAAATAAGCAATAAATGCCCTGGGAATTATTTAAAAATTTGCCTCATGACAGCAGGAGAATAAACAAGATGACCTTCTAAGACGGCATCTGCTTTTAAGATGTCAAACTAACATATATTCACTCACACCTTTACTGCTTTTCTATTCTAGCTTATTTTTTGTTTTATTTATTGTTGCTGTTTGCTGCTGCTGCTATTAGAGGGTGAGAAAAGTATTTTCTTGAGTTTTTTTTCTGTGTTTCGTAGTTTTGGTACTATCGGTATGGAGAAAGACAAGCGTTTCACAAAAATAGCTGGATTTTTCTCAGCTAAAGCACTTCAGAGCAGGAAGTTTCTTGGAAAGGTAGAATAAAGAATAGAAGGATGCAGGGCTTTCTAAGCATTCATGGCAACAGAAAGGAAAGCAGAGATCCTCTAAGACGGAGAGACACAAGGAGTCAAAACATCGGCTAATAGGTTTAGTAAAGAACAGTCTCTTATAAAACTAGAGAAGGAGAGCAAGACAGTCAAGTGTATAACAAAATATTGCCTATTGCCAAGAAGAAAATTAAGGGAATATACAATTGTTGAAGGACAAGAAAGGATTAACAACCTCTGAGATCCTGCTTCTTCATCTGTATAATTAAGACTACACTGGGAATTGTCACGGAGTAACGTTAAGTCACCATGATTGGCCCATCATAGATCCTCAAAAAAGGGCAGTGCCTTCCCCATCACCTAAAGTCAATCACAGAATATTACAACGGAAAGGAAAGCTCAGGCATCACCTATTCATAAATAAATAAATAAACCAAATATAACCAAATGTTATAACCCGTGCAGAATTCCCATATTATAAAAAATTTAAAAGGCAGTCAGTACTACAGGATCTCAAAAGCCTTACCAATGTCAAATACAGAAGAACAGTTGCAGTGGGAAAAAACTCTTTGCACTGCTGCAACAGGGGACTCCTTCCCTCACCAACATCAGGGCAAAAGGAGGTCCTCCTCATCACATTTCTTCAAATTGGGGGGAAGTAAGTATAAGTTTTCCCTCCTTGCCGTGGGATTACAGATTGACAAGCAGAGACAAATCTGTGCTCCAAGTTAGTCATAAAAAATCAAAGCTGAAACTCAAAACATGTTCTCATAGGAACAATGATAATGGTTAAATTTTCAGGCTAACCCTCACAGCAATTAAACAATGCAGCTAAAATGTCATTTTAATTGACTATTTTGCTCATTATAAATACAATATTTAAGCTACTTTATAGAGTGAACAGGATTTTATGAAAAGGCCTAGGAGTGTAGCCCTAACATGCTTATGGAAAAAAATTTGTTCTGAGTTTTAAACAATTTACACAAAAACTTTTAGACCATAAAAGAGGAAGGGACAGTAGAAGAAAGCTGTGAGAAACATAGGGAGAGAGATGCCTGGTTTGGCAGAAGACATCTGAATTATACTAAACCACATCTGCTAAGGAAATGTCTTCAGAATAACTGTCTCTTTCACTTAACAAGCATCTAAGTCCTGCCCTGTACCCAACACTGTCCCCCTCCACACGGAATAACAATTTTTCTAAAGCTAAACACATGGTCCTAGGAATGCAAGAATTTCATTCAATCTTGCTGAGTAAATCACACCCCAAATCATAGTGCTTTAAGATTCACATACACCTACCTTGATTACCCTGCATTGGCTCTGTCCCAGAACTAATACACTTACTATTACCATTAGTTTAAGTACTAAGGGGAAAAGAAGAAACTAACATTTAATAAGCACTGGATATGCTCTCATTTGATTTTGACAACCTTGTGAGATAGCTAAACATTATCCCCAATTTATACATTAAGAAAATGATGTTAAATAACTTGCACACCGCAGCAGTGAAGAGAAGCCAGGACTCCGAATTCCACCTTTTCCATTACTCAGAGATTCCTCCCCAAAAAGGAAAGAAATTAATCACTTAGATGCTACTGGACAGTTGATCACTTTCACATCAATTACTTGTTATTCTAGTTAAGCAATTCTGAAAGCAAGTTATGGAGAAAAGAAAACATTAACTCCTCATTTCACAGAATCAACTTAGTATTTGGGGAATGCTTAAGAGAAGGGGTAAAATGTCCCTAGAGGTGAATCCTGGCTCTTTGCATCATTTCCCAACTCCTTCTAGACAAAGACTCTAGAAGGAGGGCTCCTTTTATCACTTCCATCCTAGCATAGCTAATTTTTTCAGAAAGGTTATCTTTCAAAACAAGATTTTCTACCAGGATTAAAGACCTCTGTGCAGGTCCTTAAATGTAAGTAAACTGCATTTTGACATGACTTTTTCACATAACTTGCTTGTATTCCAAAATATTCCAAAACATTTGTTACCACTGCAGTTTAAAAAGTTATTTTGTAGTGAATTGTGAACTAAATCTTGATTAAACTGCAGTAAAAATGGAAAACAAAAATCTATGTTTAGACAGATTTCCTATCTAAAATTTTCCATTACAAGCTTGGGGAAAACAAAAAAAAACCTGTACACTCAACATTTTAAATGTTTCTAACTGAACAAGATGATAGGTGACTTAGAATAACACAGTGTGGCTTAACTCTCCTATCATGTAGTTGTCACAAACACTGACATTGTAAAAGTAAAACTAACATTCAATTCCTTAAATTATTGGATATTCTTTTAAAGAAACTGAATGTTAAAAGAATTATTTAGCTTCTGGAGTTTAACACTCATAACAGATAAAAAGAGGATTCTAAGAGGAATAACAGTCTCATCTGAAAACAGGGGTTTTTAAAAAACAAAACCATTTCTATAAAATACCTAAACTTAACATTGATACATGTCAAAAAACACTTCCCATTTTAAGATAATTATTTCTGATACCGAAGGCAAAACAAATTAAAACGGATGAAACATTTGCAGTCAAATGTCTGCAAAATTTTGAACTGAGAAAATGATGTCAACGTTTTTCATCTTTTTTTTATAAGGTTCCAGTCCAAAATTAAACAGCCATCGGGTTCATCAACTCAGGTGCGGAAACTCATTAAATTCGGGGTTTTGGAGCGAAGAAAACAGATTCCCT
This sequence comes from Indri indri, assembly GCA_004363605.1. NCBI lineage: Eukaryota > Metazoa > Chordata > Mammalia > Primates > Indriidae > Indri > Indri indri. The sequence goes on along the minus strand of RJWJ010014613.1, from coordinate 12,171 downwards.
GAATTTGGCTTCTTGAGTAAAACTGCCCTGTGCCCTACACCAGAAACCTCAGTCCACCGCCCGGGCCTCGCCCGCCCCTCCCGCGGGCCGCACCTGCCGAGGCCGCGCCGCCAGCGCCCCCTGCCGCCCTCCGCGCACCCGGAGACCCGCGCCCACTCCCGCCCCCGCACCGCCCCCCCCACCCCTGCGCCGAGGCCCCGCAGCCTGCGGGCAGGGGCGGGGGCGCAAGGGAGCTAATCGAGGCAGGGCCCGGAGCTCGGGCGCGTCCTCTGGAATCCCAGCCGCAGCCAGGCCGAATCCTCACCTACCTACGCCGTATTTCTCCTCCTCTGTGGGGGTCCACATGGCCGGGCCGGGCGCGGCTCCGCGGGCGCGGCGGCCGGGCGACAGCGCGGCGGGGACGGCCGCGGGCCCGGCTGTGGCGCACCGCGAGCCGAGGCGGGGGCGGTCAGGCGGCGCGGGGCAGTGGGCGGCGCATCCCTCACAGGCCGTCCGGGATGCCACTGCTACCGCCGCCACGTCTGAACCGAAAGGCTCCGTGGGTGGCGCAGCAGCCCCGGGCGACGCGGGCGAGGGCTCGTCACCTGTCCGTCGCCGCCGCTCCCGCGCCGGGGCTCGGTTCCTCACAGCACCGCCGCTCCACTCCCCGCGCCGCCGCTGCTCGGCTCGCCTCAGCGGGCTCGCAGGACGCCCGCGCATGCGCCACTCCCCGCCGCGCAGGGGCTCGCGCCGCCCGGGCTCGCGCCGCCCGAGCCCGCGCGCCAGCGGAGGGAAATCTGCGAGAAGCGATTGGACCTGCTGGCCCCCGCAAGACAGGCTCCTCCGCCGGTTGGGGGCCCTCAGACGCAGCAAGCTCTGGAGCGGGCGAGACTGGGCAGGTGGGCAACCCCCTTGAATCCCCACCAGCTTCCGCTTCCATTGCCTCTGGCCAGGGGCATGGAGATGACCACGGGCCCCCAGGTCAGAGAGGGGAGATACGGAACAGGAGGAGACTACACCATTTTCAAACCCATCCCATTTTCACCCACAGTCGTGTCATGGCCATATCCTTGGAAAGGTTCCGGAGCCACCATGCGCTTTCCCAGGGCCTGCAGGAGGGGTGCATTCCTGCCCCTCGCTCCTGGACGTTCTGCAGGCCGAGGCCGCTGACGCCTCCTGGGTTCTTGCTTCACTGAGTAGGCCTGAGTGGTTAACGTTTGAGACCTTAACAATCACAGGAGCCTTCCTAGTAAGGAGGCACTTCGTCATTGGGCTCTGAGGGTTCCTACCCAGGGCACTGCCTCCCATGTGTTCCTGAGTAGTTCTGGTTCTGACCCGAAATTTTCCTCCTCTCTCCCTTCCCTAAGAATCCATTTACTCTGATTTCTACAGATGTCACCTTGTGACCCCAAGTCAACCCCCTCATCAAAGACCAGGTACTGCAGGACTTCTGCTTTTCACCTACATCTGGACTCACCTGGTGTTCCCAGCTCTAATCCCAGCAGATCCATTCGTCTCTATCACCAGCACTACCAAGTCAAAACCCTGATATCATCCCTCATGTCTTGGCCAGCCCCACTCTTAAAAGTCCAACTGAGCACCTCACCTCCAGGAAGCCTGCCCTGACCTAGCAGCCAGCCCACTGGATCCTTCCCTCCTTTTTCTGGGATGCCAGATGTGTTCAGTTTGTGTCTTATTTCCCTCATAAGACTGTCAACTCCCAGAAGGCAAACTCCAAGCTAAAGTCATCTTTCTAGTCTCTCAGCACCCAACCCAACATCTGGTGTATGGGTGTTGAGTGGAAAGCAAGACTAATACAAGAGTATTTTGGCAATTAACAGATCTTGAGTTTTTTTGGTTTTAGGAGGGGAGGGAATTGGCTTGTTTGTTTTTTGAGACAGTCTCGCTCTGTCACCCGGGCTATAGTGCCATAGCGTCAGCCTAGCCCACAGCAACCTCCAACTCCTGGGCTCAAGCAATCCTTCTGCCTCAGCCTCCCAAGTAGCTGGGACTACAGGCATGTGCCTCCAAGCCTGGCTAATTTTTTCTATTTTTAGTAGAGACGGGGTCTTGCTCCTGCTTAGGCTGGTCTTGAACTCCTGAGTTCAAGTGATCCTCCTGCCTTGGCGTCCCAGAGTGCTAGGATTACAGGTGTGAGCCACCACACCCAGTCACAACAAATCTTGTTGATTCTTCCTTCAAAGTGTCCTTTATCAGGCCTGGGAAGAGGCCTGACAGTATTCACCTGGATTATTGCCACCCCCTCCCACCTTCTGATTATAGGCTCCTCCCCCCACCAATGAAAGGTGCCCACTCCTGCCCAGAAAATGTCTGTTCTGTGAATGTTCGCATTTCTCAACAGCCAGATACACTTCTGTCTTTTTTTGGAGGCGGGGGGTATGAGGGGGTTGTTCCAGGAACATAACAAAAGAGATGTCTTTATATATGTAGCTAACTGTTTCAGGAAGACAGACCCCTACCCAATGGCCACCATGGAATGAAGCCACAGTCCCACAAAGCTCTCTCTAGAGAGCTATCCAGCAAGTGGGACTGAGCTACACAGGCCTTCTGAACAACCTTAAAGCTCTTATTTCATCCTCTAGTTCCACTACCTTTTCTGATGTGCATGATGACAGTCACAGAGCCTAAGGGCCAGTTTTTACAAAGTTTACTCTCTTATTCCCAGTCTGAATCCATCTTAGATGACGGTTTTCCTAGACAAAGAAAGTCCCATTCCATGACTGCATACCTCAGCTCCAGGATGAGAGGTCATTAAACCCAACCAGGGAAGGGAAAAGAAAGGGAGCCAAGGTGAGAAAGGGGGCATTTGATAAGTCCTAGACTCCTACGCTCTTGCTGTTTGTACTAAATTTAGATCGTTTTCGTGAGTTGATGCAAAAGAGCATAGCACATGTTGTAGAGACTTGGCCTTCAGCAGGACAATGCACCTGCTCTACTATCCCCCTAGCATCTGGTCTGAGCCCTTCCTTCCTCCGGTTCTCAGTCCACTCGACACATCCCCCACACAGCTTCCCAACACGTGAGCTAACTTCCAGCTTGCTGCTGAAAATCAGGACCCTCAGCACACTGACCTCCTCCCCTCTCTACCCACACTTCCTTGTATTCTCGCCACCTCCCAGGCTCACTGCCTGCTCCTTCACAGGATCCCCGGGAACCCACCATGTTATTGTTGCCCCATCTCCCATTTTCACCCTATCCTGCTCAACGGGCTCCTTCTGCAGTCCCAGGAACACCTGCCCTGTCAGTACCCTCATCCCTCTCTTCCTCCTCTCTCCGTGTGACTTCAAAGGAGAATCATCCACTCCAAATCCTTTTATTTCAGTGTAATTAATCTGATTATCAGCTGCAAAGTTCTGGTTTCTGACCTCATCACCTCCTGGAAACTGCTCTCCCAGAACTCCGCAGGGCCATCCCAATTTCAGGCCATTCCCTGGCTCTGACTAGGCCTTTGCATACATTATCCCTCAGCCCAAGTCTTTTCCTCTCTTGGAACCATGGATTTGCCTCACCTTCCAAAGGCTGTCATATGGCTACTTTCCCAGGAAGCCTCTCAGTTCAAGGGGCTTTTCCTCTCCCATTAAGTCCTTTCCTGTAGCACTTACTCACCTTACCCTCCTCTAAGAGACCAAATGTGTCTGCCTTGCACGTGGACAAACATTTGTTTCCTTCTTCAATGGCAAGGATTGATCTTTATTTATTTTTACCCCATGCAGAGACTAACATAGTGCCTGCCACCCAACAGGAATTTAACATACATTCCAGTAAATGATCTGCCTGTATGTTTACTGATACCATAATGAAATAGATTGGAAAAGAAAAATGGGATATTTACCTCAGCAAGTTACAAATCTCTAAATTCAGAAGCTTAATTAAATTTCCTTGTTACAGGCACATTGGTTTTAATTTAAAAATTCATCGATATATCTTAAGTAGCTATATAAAAGACAAAAATGGTGGAGCAATTTATCTAAGAAACAAAGAAGTCTGCAAACAGTTTGACTTATCACCATTACTTTTGGGCTTAACTCATTACCTTAGATGACCAATTGCAATTTAATGGGTGAGGAAGGAATCAAGTTTTCAGCAGGAAATTCTTTAAGACTAGTAGCTATCAAAAATAGCCTATAACCAAAAAAATTTTGTAAATAATATACAGGAAATGCAGATAGCATCATCTTTTTTTCTTAAATGGAATTTAGGTTGATCAATAATTTTTTATCATAAGCAAACTCCATAATGTTAAATGCCCTGTCACCTTTGGTGAATGAGACTGGCTCTTTACAAAGCTCAATGAGCTACAATTCACATCTTCTCTCCTTGTTTTCTGCTGCCTGGAGAATCAGAAAGCAGCATTTAAGGAGCCAGCCGGTCTGATGACTCAGCTCATAAAACAATGTGTGGCCACAAAGATGATGTTTATCCAGGAGCATTCTGGAGGCTCTTGCTACTGAAGTCAGCAAGCAGTGGGTAAGTGGCACATGATGCTCATTCTCTCAAGATTTTCTGGCAGCAGTGCCAAAGCAGCACTCACTTCCCTCTCCCAGTGGTTGATCTCATCTAATGCTCTGTCAAAGTAGAATGGTAGGAAAACTTCAGAGAAAGATAGTGGGTATAAAGGAAAATCCAAGCAAAGTGCAAGTGAGCAGTGACATTCTGCCTTCTCTTGATCAGGAGGTAGCAACAGCTAGAGCTTATGCCCATACAAGGCCCAGGGGCAGGTGAACGGAAGGCTCAAGAACACGTTACCCAACTTATCTCTGCCCTTCCGGGTTCCCTCAAGGAGTGGGTCTGCTCTGGTTAGTGAAAAATCTGCAGAGCTAGTTTTCTTCATGGCAGAGGAGACACCCAAGTTAGTCTCACTTCACCAATCGCCTCTTATTTTACCCCCAAAGCAACACCTTTTAGGAAGCCTCTTTTCAGAAAGAATAAAGGGCTAACACAGAATAGGTTAACATAGAGATGACTGACAAAGTTAGGGTGCTTTCAGGTGAAGAGACCTAAAGTGACTAAGAAGATATTATTAGTATTTTGCTTTAAATTTTCTTGTATCTGAATATCTTTGCAGTAGGGAGGGGATAGAAAAGAGTGTGAAAGAGAGACAGATTAAGCAGTGCAATATTTTATTATTTTCCCTAAAATGACAAACTTTAACCATCTGTTCCTATTTTATCAACCCATTCAAAATATTATTAAAATGTGGATTCCTTACAGTTAGCCAGGGTCTTCAAATGAGAAATGATCAAAGCTCCCCTGATATCAACTCCTGGAAACTGATGTGGCACTTCTAGATGGTCCGTAGCTATCAAGCCCCACTATGAGAAGCACCCCTAGATGTGTCCAGCTGTGTCAGAGAATCCTTGGCACTTCCTTCCTGTCCTCCTGAAGACTGTGAGCTGCCTGGAGACAGTGCCATGTTATACTCTTTTTTTAGTTTTTAGTGCCTAGCACACAGGATCTGACATACAGTAGATGCTCAGTAAATATTGTTTGAATGAATACATTAGTAAATGAGTGCTTTTATTTTTTCCAGAAATTTGTATCTTTGTTCCAATAAGTTTTTTGTTTGTTTGTTTTTTGCTTATTTGTTTTCTGACCAGGAAAAAGGGAAGAGATAGAATCAAAAACAAGATACGCCCTGGAAGGAAGGGCAAATAGATAGAAACTTGGCATTACCTAGTTCTCCTTTCCCTTTGGGGGAAATAATCATGCCCTTGAATTTCTTCCCTAAGTCACCAAGGAAGGATTGAAATTAAAAACCTTGGAGAGTAATTAGCAACAAAACATTCTAATGTCAAGGAGTGAATTTTATGGGACTATATTTATAATATTAATTGGGCCTCTGTGTAGCCAAATGGTGAAATTATTGCTCCAATACAAATAGACCCAAAAGAGGAAAACAACCTAAAATAGCACAGATATTGCAAACAGAACAGAGGTAATTTCTCTACACATAAAAAGCAACCAATTGCAATACCTTTACCAATTCACTTAAATGCAAAACAAAGCCTATTTGTTTGGTGTGGCACCACCTACCGCATCTCTGAATTGCTATGGTACTGAGACTAGGAGAGGAACTGATACTTTGTTCCCACCAGCTCTTCATACTTTTAATCTTGAAGTGTGAGAAATTTGAATCATTCATTCACCAAAAATTTATTGAACACCTATTATGGACCAAATCCAGGACAGATGTTCACAGTCTTTCTTGCCACAGAGTTTACCATCTAGTTGGGGGAAGAGAAAGTGAACCAATTGTCACACAAGCAAATCTCTAATTAGAGACACAAGTACTAGGAAAGAAGAGAACAGCATACAAAGGGAGCCTCAGCCAGGGGGCCTGACCTAGTTTGCAAGTCAGGGAAGACTTCCTGGAGGAAATGGTATTTAAACTGAAGCCTGACAATGCAAACAAATCAGCCAAGTAAAGAAAAGAAAGCATTCTAGACAGAGGGAGGAGTATGTGGGAAGGTAAGTCTGGTCGGGAAGGAATGGGATGGCCAGTGGGCCCAAGATGTGATGTGCGAATGCACAAATAAGTGGAGAATGGGGAGAGATGTGGCTGGAGTAGGAGACAGGGGCCAGTCTTGGAGCCTTACTGGGTCCCATGACATTAGGGCACCAACCATTACCAGGCTTTCGGTCAGAAGCAGAGATAAGAGACGTGAATAAGACCAGACCCTAAGACCAGGCCCTTCAAGGAGATCCTGGGCTTATTGAGGGAACAGCCTAGGAAAAGGCCCATCCCCTTGAATACTAGGCTAAGAGGCAGCACTGCACATTCACCAATTCTCTGAGCACCCAGCAAAGTCTATGCAGAAGCATCTAGAACCACTCCAGGTTTCTCTCTCCTCTTTGAGCCAATCCTTCCTTTCTCAAGATGGTATACCTACGCCCAGGCTCTAGCCCTCATCTCCCAGGTCCAGAGGGAAAGAACAGGATCTGTGAGGGGTTTTGCTTGTCACCCACATCACTGCTCCTGCTAAGGGTCCAGGGGAAGAATATTGCCAAGCTTCTTACCAAGAATGCCAAGAAGCAATTGGCCCCGAATCTGATCAAGGACCACTGCTAATCTCTTCCTGAGGAACATGTAGTAGAGGATGAAAAAAAATCTTTAAAGAACTCTCTGACAAGAGCACACCTTGGAACATGTACTTGAAACATACAGGTCCTGACCCAGGGAGCAGCAAGAATAGTATTCACCCTTTCACCACTGAGGAAGAGCAACTTTAAAATATGGAGACTATTCTGTTCTCCAGTTAGCACTGAGGGGAATGGATAAGAATTTATAATATGCAGTCATGAATTATGGAGTGATCAGAGAAGTGATCCCGATTCAGAAACCTGCCATGCCAGGAGCCACAGCAATTTTTCATGAGAACTCATCACCATGTAGTCCCTGCCAAAACCACACCTGCCCCCAGCCTCTCCCAACCTCAACCCCAATCTGTTACTCTGGCCCACTGCCAGCCTTGGGCTTTTTCTAGTTTTAAGTGACCTAGCAACAGGGAATAGAACTTGAGGACTTTGGAGTCAGAGCTGGGTTCACATCCAGGTCCAGATACTTCCTAGCTGGGTGACCCCAGGCAAGTAGCTTAACCTCTCTGAACCCAGTTTCCTCCTCTGTCAAGTGGGAATCATAACAGCTTCTACTCAGGGATACTTGTGAGGATGATACCTGCAAAGCTTTCAACACAGTGCCTGGCATGGTAAATTTTCACTAAGCATTGGAATCTTGCTCCCCTCCCACCAGCTCAGATTGGTTCCCAGAAATGCTGGGTCTCCTTGCATTTGTGGAATCTGCTTCTCCTCTGAACCAACCAGTGAGAGCTGGTTTGGTCACCCCTGCCCAGCAGGGCTGGCCTCCTGCATCTGCCTCTTACCAGCTAGCACTTAGCTCAGTGCCAGCCTCTTCTCTCTCTTTAACACCAAAAAATATTGATTTCCCAGAGCTATTTCCATGATGCAACACCCTTGAGAACTACATATTCCATTGGTTGTCCTCTATGACTATCAGAATACCCTGCTCATCACCACATTCCCTAGAGCCACAGGGTCCTCGGCTGCCAAGGCATAGATCTGTTTCATTTTGCACTCGCTTAAAGGTCAAACATGAATTTCTCCCCATTATTGTACTGTGTCTTGTCACACAGACTCTCTGTTTCATGGATTAGTCATAGTCTTGCTATCAAATTAAATATTCCTAAGTGGTTATTTTTAGAGAAATCTTTTTCTAACTCTACATGGTGCAATGATGTGTATGCTCTCACAGCTCTAGAATCCAAGCATTACCAGGTGGGCTCTACATTCCTCTAGAAAGCAACAGCCAGTGGAGCAGTGGAGTTTGTAACTTGGCTCTGTCCATGGACTTCTCTGTCCAGCCCAAAATAATTAATCCCCCATGCCTTGAATGATCTAATCATTCATCAATCAATCCAGTACAAGCCCAAAGGAGGCTTTTAGCACAATTGTAAATTAAGCAAGGCACATCTGTGCTATCCCTACCTCTTATTTGACTCTCTCCTTGATCCTAGAACAAGGGCCCCAAGGGAAATTATGCCCTCATGCCCTGCGCTCCCATGGAAGACTCCTCTCAGGAAAGGGCCTGTCACCCTACCTGATTGAGGCCTGAGCAAATGACAGTGTTTACATCCCTGCCTGCTCCCATAGATTCTGCCTGCACACTCAGGACAGCATCAAAAGGGAAATGAGGCCCTCAGAACAGAATTTTAGACTTAACTGGGATGGCTATGCATGGGGAAGGAAGGGCTTGCTAAGAGTGAGTCCTCTTCACCTACTTGAAGGCACTATGAAGATGGGAAACTGTATATATACCTTGGGCCTTAAGGACCCCATAGCATAGCTGAAGCAACAAAACCTGCAAAGTGACAAAATAATAATTCAAGACAGGATTTAGCATTTTCCCCTAGGATATGGTCTATGGGGAGGGTGGCAGATTTTCCACTCCACTGCTCCGCTGGCTGTGACAAGCAGGGCTTCACTCACCCAGAGCAAGTGAGACTAGGGGAAGAGGGAAAGTCAGCCCAATTCTGGGGTCAGTCAGGCTCATTTGACCTCACACTAAGCTGCTTCTTCCCCCAAGCCTTCATCAGTAAAGCAGGTAATGCTTTGGCTTCCTTCTAAGTTTTTATTTCTCAACTTGTTTAGAACTGGGATGAGGAAAAGGGGACTACTTACTGGGGCCCCTCTCAGACAGTCCCTGTAGACTGTAAATGCTGCAGCCATTCAGAGGCAGGGAAGGCTGAGTGGACTGGAAAAATCCAGGAAGGCTTGGCTGAGGGGGCGAGGTTGTAGAGGATGAGTTAAATTGGACATGGCACATGATGGGGGCACTCTTGGAGCAGGTCTCATGAACCAAGGCTCAGAGGGAGGAAGAAGCAGAGATGAGTGAGTAGCAATGACAAGGCCAGTGTGACCAGAGCCCAAGATTTCCTTGAGGGAAATGTCAGGTGGGTGGAGGCAAACTGTGAAGAATTCTGAGCAGTCAGTAGAGACTAGACTAGTCAATTGGTCAAGGTGTATTTCCTGAAGGCTCTTCAAGGTCCAGGGGAAGCAGGCGGGAGTAGAGTCAATATTGGCCTAGAGGAAAGTGTATGGGGCAGGCCGAAAGGCTGCTGTGAGGCACTCAGGAGGAAGAATGTGACTGTGAAGACTGGCTGAAGGTTTGGAAACGGTGCAGAAGGACCATTGATCATGGATCACCACTCCAGTAGGTGAAGACAGCCCCAGTAGGGAATCATGAGCCGTCAGAGAGCCCACTGGAAAAGGTACAAATGTGGGTGACTCAATGGGATCTGCTTCCCATGAAAGATAATAAAAACAGTAAATGAACAGATGGAGAAATGAGCATCTTCTTTAACCACCAAAGTATTATAAGACAAACTGAAGCTACAAGGAGACCCTTTCTTTGGCCCATCCAAAAAAAAAAAACCACATTGAATGACAGTGTGCAGGCAGTTAAGAGTGGGGTAGGTACGTCTGACCTTCACACCAGCAATATGGCAAGTGGGTATCAAGAAACTCAAAAAAAAATGTTAATTCTGTGAAAATGGATCTGGGGTAAGTTTCATTTACATAGATATCCAGTGTGACACTGTCTATAAATACTAGAAATAACCCAAACGACAACCAGTAGGGGATGAATTGATTGAACATGGGGCATTACCCCATGCAATTTTATGCAACCAATAACAACTATGAAAGCCATATATTAATGGAGAATGTCTATTATGTCAAATTCAGTGAAAAATAACCAGGCCCACAACTCTGTTCACAGTATGGGTATAATTAGGCAAAAACAAATGCATGTATAAACAAACCAGAGTAAAATACACCAAGAAGCAACTCTTTCCTTCCTTTCTACAATTTCCCAATGAGTATGTGTGGCTTCTATGACAAATTTACCTGTATGAAGCAGTGCAGCTTTCTGAGGAGAATAACACACATAGGCAGGACATAGAACCATAGAACAGGGCAGCACTGGCCACCTGGTACTATGGAACCCACCTTGCCACCCTCCTTGGAGCTCATGCCTCCTGGTGATGAGCAGTAAGGATTTCCTAAAGCTAGGCTCTCATGATAAAGAACTGCGACAGCATTGAGCATGGATTCCTGTACCTACTTCATCCTCTCTGGCCTGACTCATCCACTCATCCATTCTGGCCAGGCCCTTACTTCCAGGACACAGGGCCCATTTTTCTCTTTCTCTGTGGTCAACGAGGCCTTTGGTCACTTAGAGCAGAATTCCAGAGCTCCTCAAGGCTCCCCTTGGGGTGCTTGGAGAAAGGCTGCCTCCACTTCACTGTGCTCACTGCTTCTACCTCCATATCTACAGATCCTACCTTTCCCAGTTGGGCTTCCAGCTCTATTTCTCCACTGAAATGCCCATGTTGAGGCCACCAAGGATGTCTGTTATGGCAAATCCAATGATTGCTTCTCTGTCCTTGTCCTATTTTTCCTGCTCTGTCAGCAGCATCCAACACAGTGACCATCCCTTTCTTGGAACATTTGCTTTCAGAGGCTTCCGATAAACTATACTGTTGATTTTCCTCTTACATGGCTGTTCCCTCTCCGTCTACTTTCCTGGATCCTTCATGTCTCCCCAACCTCTGCACCAGGACTGAGTCCCCTTTTCATCTCTCTTCACATTCTCTTCTCTCTTGTCTGGTCTTGTGGCTCTGGATCCCAGAAAAATCATGATGTCTCCCAAAGTTGTGCCTCAAGCTTCCTCATTCTAGCTGCCTTCCTGACACTTTGGATATCCAACAGTATCTTGAGAGTAGCCAAAGCTGCAATCTGCCCCCATTCCTGTCAAGAGATAGCACCTCCATCTCCACCTCCTCTAGCAGTTATCCTTGATGTCCCCTCCTTCTCCCATGTCCATTCCATGGTGAGTTCTGTGACTCCAAATCCAAATACACACCAGATCCCCCATCCTCCCAGGCCAAAAGAACCTCCCTCTCTCACTTGGAATTCTGCAGCCTCTTTGTTGGTCTCCCTTCTTCCATTTTTGCCCCCAGTGATTCTTCCCATGCAGCCAGAGGAATTTTTTTTTAGAGTGTAAATCACAGCCTGTCATTTCTTCAGTCAAAACTCTCTGATGACCTCTCAAGAAACAAAGTCCCAACTACTTACTCTGTCTTACTCTGATCTCACCATTACTATTCTACATTGTATAATTTCCAGCCAGTGTAACAAGGCAAGAAAAACAGAGGCATAAAGATTGGAATGGGGCCGGGTGCGGTGGCTCACGCCTGTAATCCTAGCACTCTGGGAGGCCAGGGCGGGCGGATTGTTTGAGCTCAGGAGTTCGAGACCAGCCTGAGCAAGAGCAAGACCCCATCTCTACTAAAAAAAATAGAAAGAAATTAGCTGGACAACTAAAAATATATAGAGAAAAAATTAGCCAGGCAGGGTGGCGCATGCCTGTAGTCTCAGCTACTCGGGAGGCTGAGGTAGTAGGATCGCTTGAGCCCAGGAGTTTGAGGTTGCTGTGAGCTAGGCTAACGCCACGGCACTCACTCTAGCCAGGGCAGCAGGGTGAGACTGTCTCAAAAAAAAAAAAAAAAAGGGTTGGAATGGAAGAAGTAAAGTTATCTTTGTGGAGCTGTCTTTATTCACAGATAACATTATTGTTTGTGTAGAAAACTGCTA
>RJWJ010014612.1:2500-37581 GCA_004363605.1 Indri indri | reverse complement strand
TTCAAAGCCCAGGCCACTCCCAGACCAATTAACCCAGAACCATTAGGGATGTGAATGAATCATTCATCAGTGTTTTATAAAGCTCCATCATTGATTCTTATGCAGTCAAGTTTAAGAACTACTGACATATGTATATATAGAGCAACAGCAATTTGAAAGGTCTCAGACATAGAGTGACAAAGTTAATTGTGATTGTGGTGAAATACATGTGAAACTAAAGAATTCAAAAAGGAAAGTTCTTTTTGAAACAAATGGTAGCTAACTATACAGCACTATCAGTAAAACGTATTCTCATACTTTATCTTATTTGAGATCCTCATTTAGCCTGTGTTTAGCCCATGTATAAGTATAGCAGGTAGGATTATTTTTAGTCTTCTTTTTCAAAGATGAGAACAATGAATTTCAGGGAGATGCATTGCACAGTTAATAAATCACTTAATTCAAATTTCATCTCAGGTCTTGTGCCTCTAAAGTCTTTCTATTCTGATACTATACTGCTATAAAAAGTCCAAATTAGGTGTTGTAAACTCAAATAACTTCAGATACATAAATGAATCACGCATGATATGTCAAAGACTGTAGAGAGTGGTGGGGAAAGTAGAGAAGAGAGGACACATGTCATGCTTAAAGGCAGTCGAGTTTACATTGTTTTTAAATCAAGGCCAAACAAAACACATGCTCAAGCCAGATTCAGACCACCTGGCTGCCAGTTTGCTACTGCTGAAATACAGTCAGTTTTCCACTTAAATGTTAGTTTCCCAGCTTCTTACTCTTCAGTGCTTTATTAATGCTTTCCACATACAGCCTTAAGCCTTTGGGGTATAATTGACAGTAATTGCCTTCTTGAATCTCTCCTTCATCCTCTCTCTTTCTAAATTCACAGATTTGGCACACACACGTGTGGTGTCATCAGAACTGTTTGTCAGCAATCCAGCAGCAGCTAGTTGTGGCAATGCCACCACGAAGCATGGATTTCCAGGATTGAATTCACTTTTTAAATCTAGAAGTTCATAGAATATCTTATTGTTTGCCAGGCCTCAAACTAGGACCAGACCTAATATGTCGCTTCTTTCCACTATACATATTTACTCAACGAATTTAGTGTGCATGACTAGAATCATTTTTCCATACATATTATAGCAACAGTGGGCTCTTTAGTACCAACTAAATGAAGCTTGAAGAACTGTTATGTGAAAGCCAAGTGTTACAAAGGTAGAACTCAAAGGCAGGCCTGACTTTCTTGTGTGGTATGAAAATCAGTCTCAGTTGTTAGCACTAACAACATGCATTAGAACAGTAGAGTGACAGGACTTAATATATCTGCCTGCAGATTTAGCCAAATGCCTAGAAATAAAAACAGGTTTCCAGCCTCAACAATGAGAAGATTTCTCTAATTGTTCATAGATTTATGTTTATGTATCATTGTATTAAGAAAATATGTAGTGTTTGTTTTCGGTGTGCCCAATACTGTACAGTTCTTGATTTCTTTTTTTTTTTTTTTTTTTTGTCACTATGTGTAGGTTTAACAGAGAGGTAAGAAAGTAAACAGACATTTCAAGACAACTTGGAAGAAACACCTAGCAAGAGCCTTTGCCGGTAGTGGCAGGAACTTTGCATGTAGTGGCATAAAACTCATGTCCTCCCATTTTCCATGGAGGTGGTTTACCTGTTGCATTCTAGCTATGAGTAATGAATCAAAATTTCTCTTTAAACAAATATAGCATCAAACATAGGTTATAACACACGAAGAGTGTAAAAGGAAGGATTTCGAGGTCTTGTGTTGCCAAGGCGAGGGGGCGATCAAGAATTCGTTTTGAAGGTTGCTCTTAACCTTCTGTGACTCACTGGTGCACATCTCCCCAGGACCAATCACCCATCGTGCCACTCCCCCATGCCACGGTGCACCAAGGCTTTAGGGCTTCCAAGTACTCAACTCCATCCCATGATCTCCCCTGTCTGAGGGCTGAGTTTGCCTCTGGAATCTGTTCCCACTGTACTTAAAAACTTTTCCTTATTATTTCTCAACATGCTCTGTTGATTTTAAACCAATTATCTTCTATCCAGTCTCCTGTTTCACGTATCGTTTATGTCCCATCCTTTCTCCCTGATTTCCCTCGTGTGATCCCCTGGGTTTAAATGCTATACTCTCAGTTCCTCCAAACTCTACACATCTGGCACCTTTCATGAGGACATTGATCTGACTTCTTTCTGCAGCTCCACAACACTAAAATCTGCAATTCAGAACTTCTTTGAAACTGGTTTCGAATTTATGTTAGTTAGTCCCAACTCTTAAAAATCAGAGAGTTTTCTTCTCTTTCCTCGTATATATCCTTTCCATGTAGCAGGGCATGGAGCACATCAGCACTGCTCATGTATATCATTACATAATTCTGCACTCATTTTGCCATACATATGCAGCCTGAGACGGCTCAATTTATACACACATTATTCAGTGTTCTAGAATCAAAAATCCACTTTCTCCATTTCTGTGCAGTTATCTCTAGAGTTCTTACCCTTCCTCCTAATTCGTAACCCTTTAAATGTCCTTCTTTCTCCAGGATAGAAAATGCTTAATCCCCTAATGCTGCTATTTTACTATTTCCTCATTAAATACTTTGGAGTTTGCTTCAGAATGATTCTAAGTTTACTGATGATTCCCATTCATTTTAACGTAGGTTCTACTGTGATGCCAGGGTGAACTTTCTAAAACAGGTAGTCCTCTAATTATTATTATTATAATTATAATTATTATTATTATTATTATTGTTGTTGACACATGTCTCACTCTGTCACCCAAGCAGGAGTGCAGTGGTACGATCATAGCTCACTGCAGTCTCAAACGCTTGGGCTCAAGTGATCCTCCTGCCTCAACTTCTTGAGTAGCTGGGACTATGGGCACATGTGCCACCATGTTCAGCTAATTATTAGAGTTTTTTGTAGAGGTGGGATCTCACTATGTTGCTCAGGCTAGTCTTAAACTCCTGACCTCAAGTGACCCTCCCACCTTGGCCTCCCAAAGTGCTGGAATTATAGGCCTGACCCCCATGGCTGAAATTATTGAACAATTTGTCAATTCTCCAATGCTTCAGAGTTACACAACTTGCCATTCCCATGCCACGGACTGTCACACCACCGGGTCTTTCCATATGCTGTGGTCTTCACTGAAATGCCCTTTGCCTCATGCTTTATCTGACTCTGGGGTCAGTCCCTGACACCACCAAATAGAATCAGCTTTCTTTCCTCAGTATTCTGTGGTACCTTGACATATTTCACATCTTGCATTTATCGAAACTGCATTATAGTCATTTATGTACGTATCCACCTACTATTTTGTGCTATCGACTCTGCGATAAGAGTAAAAGATTTCTCTTAACCAAATTCAAAAGCTGGTAAAACAGAACATTTCTCTATAAACTGAAAGCAGAAAGAACAGTTTAGCTAGTGGAGAAGATGCACAAAAATCTGATATCCACGAGTATCCTATAAAAATATGATATTAGAATGGACAGGAAATGGAACTACTTTATTTGGCTGATGTCAGGAATGTGAGAAAAAATTGAAAAGCAAATGGGGGTTTGAGAATGATGAAGGTTAAGGATTTTGCTGCTAAATGGAAACAGACAGGGCTCTTGGCTCAAGATAGCAGCCAGCCCTCGTTAGAGAAGTTTAGACTCTGCCAGTGAGGGCTGGATGGTAGCCTGCTTCCCTGAAAACTATTTGCTTATTTAGGGGATTTAGGCCCAGTGTACTCAAGATCTGAAAATGCCAGTTCAGAAAAAACTCATAAGTTATTCCTCAAAACAACTGAAAATTCTAGGGGGCTGTCCAGCGAGTGAGCACAGGATGAAATATTAACATGAGTGGCCGTGATGATTGGAAGGGACAGATGTTGTCATAAGACACATGTATTTACTCTATGCGTGTTGACTGAGTACCTGCAGTGTGCCAGATCCTCTGCAAGGGGAAGAGAATAAGTTTACAAAGATGCCTCTGATTGAGGCCTTTCCTTCAATGCATTCTCAGGCTTGTAGAAGAAATACAGGCAAATGACCGGTTTCCATACGGTGGAATACATGAATAAGTTAAAATGGCAGCAAAAAACGAAGAACAAGGTCCACTAGCCCAGGAGCAAGGCATTTGCTTACATGGCCATGTGATGTCGGGCCATATGTTACAAAGGGTTTTAAAAAATCAGTGAGCTAGAACCTAGGGGTGAGTTGAAAAAAAATGCAGGCCCTAAAATTTTGACAGAATTCATGATTAAATGCCCACTTTTTCACTTTTTAAAATATTCTGTAATTCCTCTTCAATTTGCAGGCCCTAAATTAATTTGAATTAGAGAGAGAGAGGAGAGAGAGTCTTTGATGACACCAAGTGTAAACCATGCATAGAAGAAGGAAAAAGACTCTTCAAATATGCAACACAATGACACATAGCTAATTTTTCCATTAAAAAATAGGTACTTCACTCTTGTTTCAGGATGCAGGTATAACGAGATAAGGTTTTATTTTTATTTTTATTTTTTTAGCATCTATTTGTATTTGTGAATGACATAGCAGCCACATACTGCCAGAGTGAGTAGTTCCCTGAGAAGACAACCACAGTGAGCTTCCTGAGTTCACTAAGAGTTAGAGACTGGCAGATCACATGACTAGCTAACAAACACTTTGGGCAACTATGTTAATTTATGCGTTCATTCATTTATAAATTTCTGTTTAATGCAATAATACTCTGTAAAATGCTAACTCCATAACTAAAGAGAATTACATCTGCACTACCTGAGATACTTAAAATCTAGTTCAACAAATACTGGTTGCTGACAATGAGGAGCTGGGCTCCCCTCAATTGCTGAATCTATTCTGTACTCTACAGATTTTTAATTTCCAGGGCTGTCCAATCTGAAACATTTTATCCATAATTACATAGAGAATCTTGAGTACCAAAAAAAACAAAAACAAAAACAAAAACTTTTCATCCCATTCCATTTGTTCATTTACTTAGAAGTTATTACCATAGCATATGGTGTGTTACCTCACTTTTAGAAAAACTATGATGTTGGGAGGAAAAGAAAATTAACATATGTGGAAGACTGCCCTATTAAAGGAGGAAATGTTGTTTGTTAAGCATCCCTTTACTACAACCCAGTCCCTGTTGATAGAAGACCTAGGATCACATAGATGAAGGCTTAGGAAGGAATATGGATCTTCAGGCTGCAGAAAAAAAAAAAAAAATAGGAGCAGCAAATGTCTGCCGAGGAAAGTTACTCCAATAACGTTTATGCTTTCGCTTTTGCTATAGCAGATCTGCCATAGGTTTAACAGCTCATAAACTGAAGCTAACTTTCTGAATGATCATTTAATTCTTGAAAAGTAACCATAAACTAAAGAGGAAAAAAATACTGAGATATTAATCCTGGCAGCAGGCAGCAATTCTAGGCCCAAAAGCTTAATGGGGCTGAGCCGAATGGGACATAACAAGATGACTATCCTAACAAAATACAGTCTGTGTCCTCCGATGGATGAGGAATGTTCTTTCCCCATTCTCGTTTGAACGTGGGAGAACATAAAGTGCCAGTTAAACTAAGTAATGTTGCATAACTAAATTACAGGGTTTTTGTGCAGATCTCCAGCAGAGTATAAAACCCCTCAAACTGGAAGTATTGTTTTAATCAAGGGTCTGAATAAGCAGTCCCTCATAGTTCTGCAATATCTAAGTTAATAAAAATATTTTCTTTAGAATCTTCACCCATATAAACCTGCATTAACAAAAGCTATACACATATGAAAGCTATATAAGGAAAATGGGCATGTACTGGGCCTTTTGAGGCGAACTTTTAATTTTATGGCATAGCTTTGGAAGAAATACGGAAAGAAATTTATTTGCCATTTGATTTTAAGCAATTGCTATTAATTTTTGTAAATGCAGATGTTTAACTTTGCTATTTGACTGGCATAATACTTGTTTTTTGAATGGGATTAAATAATTTATATGATGTATGATATAGCTTTGGAGAGCTTTTATTTGTTTTATTGGATATTTGTATTCAGGATGGGAGAGATGATCTAAAGCTTTGCATTTAGTGATTGCAAAGGAGGCGCAGGCACATGGAAAATTCTGCACTTTATTTCACTGGGGTGAAGCCACCATGACCCGGAAGGCTCACCTATAGATAAGATGGTTTGGCCTCAATAACACTTTGAATCTTTAACGCTCTCTGGGGTTTTGCATACTCCTTTAGACACAAGTCTTTGTCATTAATGAGATCGTATGAGTGGATCCCTGAATGACACTTTGGAGAATGGTGGGACAAGTTTTTAACAAGCTAACCCTTCTGGCTATAACATGAAAGGGAACCCTGCATTTAAGATAGTGTGGGAATAAAAGACAGCAGTAATTTGCACTGCTGAAGAA
Organism: Indri indri; assembly: GCA_004363605.1. NCBI lineage: Eukaryota > Metazoa > Chordata > Mammalia > Primates > Indriidae > Indri > Indri indri. The sequence continues at coordinate 31,170 of RJWJ010014612.1, read as the reverse complement.
ATAATTATTAGTTCCATGGTGCTTTCCATGTGGTAGGTGGAGGAGAAAGGTAAAATATGTGTGAGTGTAAGAAATCACTGTTTATTTTTCTTGCTGAAAACCTATAAAGTTTGGGGCACCTTTCTAAAATCTGACAGATTTCCCCAGTGGATTTCATTAAGGTGCTTCAAAGGAAATGTTAATAAATTTTTCTCTGGCTTGTACTGACTGCGTATTAAATAAGTTTGATGCTATGATGCTGATAATCTTTCTGGATCTATATCCTGCTAAAGACATCCTCCCTACAAAAAAGAGTGAGTATGAAGTGGGATGTGGTGCAAACACAGAAGTGGGAAGAAAAGGGACCAAAACTCCATTTTGTCTGAATATACCATCTTATTAATTATAATATTAATATATAATATGTAATATTACATACTATGTGACATGTCTCTGAATTTTCATATATTTGAAATCCAAGGTTCTGAGGTTAAATTATTTTTCCAATATCAAATAATTACTAAGAGGCCACGTTGGGGTTGAATGATACTCTTCCGAAGTTAAATCTTGGTGCAGTTTTCATTACCGTGCGCTGTCCGGCTCTTACACTGCCACACACTTTTCTAAATAGGAATTTATTTTTGCAACACCTAGGATAAAATTTAACTTAATTGTAAAGGAACTACACATCCATCACATGGAAACTGTACAAATAATAATATTTAAGGCATATTAGATGAGACTATAGACAAGGATTTGCCATTCAAATTTATAGTTATGTTTATTCATACTTTAAAAGAGAAATATGGCTGTTGAACCAAACTGACAGACATCTTAAACCTCACAATTTATCAGAGAGAGAAACACAAATGAAAACAAAGTTGCAGTACTCTCCTTTCTCTTTACTTTATCCCTCATGGTCCCTGTAAATTTTTTCAGTGGAGTGAGTTCTTGCCCTTCCCTTGGATGCAAAGGGCAGACCCAAAGCCATTGGTTGGAAAAAAAAAAAAAGGGAAGAAATGACCACAAATACTCTTTATTTGGCTGCCTGTCTGGTGCTGGCAATTGATTAAAGCTTGATCTTGCTCTTGGCAGCTGTGCTGGATGCTTTTGAGGCCTGTGTTGAGGTTGGGCGTCTCTCTGCTGCAAAAACATGGCCTGCAGGAATGCATCTCTTCAAGTGTGAGGGACCCCTCTTCTGAGAATCTTACCTTGCCTCCGGGTTCCCTCTGATGAAGTCCGTACACCTGCCTGGGGGTTCTGGCCCAATACCACCTCATCCTGCTCTCCATCACTTGTCTCCTGTCTAGTTGCCAAAACAAACTCAGAGAGTGGAGCCACTTCTTCTTCAGTACCCAGCCAGTTTCTCGAGCTGGATATTTCTCGAGAAGGAATCAGACTCTACTCCACTTAATCCTCCAATAGAACAGGACACACTTCACGGTTTCCCATTTATATTGGAGAAGCTTATTTTATAAGAAACGAAATGAGAAGCAGGTGCCCCAGCCCGACCTCACTTGGAGAATGGGTTCAATACACCAAAAACTAGCAGCTCCCTCCCCAAATCAAAATTTATTAAACAATCCTCTCTTCATCTACCATCTCACCTTTAAAAAAAGAAAAATTCTATGTGGGTAAGAGATTTAGGAATCACCTAATCAGGTCTTGGCAATCTATTTTTTGCAAATCCTGCAGAATGATCTGACATATCTTACTGGTATTTATTATTTTAATATTTTCAATTTTAAAATTTTATTTTACTTTTTATTTTAGTAGATTTAGGGGTACAAGTGGTTTTTGGTTACATGGGTAAATTGAATAGTGGTGATGTCTGGGCTTTTAGTGTACCCGTCTCCAGAATAATGTACTTTGTATCCAATAGGTAATTTTTCTTCAAGCATTGGCCTAAATTTCCCTTTTAATATCTTGTTACAAATGTAGTGCTCCCAACTTTTGAAAGTATAGTGAAATGTGATTCTCAAAAATTGTTGACATGAATTAAAATTGGCAAAACCATTCGAAAAACTTTTTAGCAATATAGTATCATGTATTTTCTAATGACTGCATTCTTGGATTTGATAATTTTATTTCTGAGAATTCAGTTCGAGTATATAATCCTAAATGCAAAAAAAAAAAAAAAATCTACACATAAAAGCTATCCTTAAAAATATATCAGAAAAAACCCAAATGGAAATAGTGAATAAGTGATTAAATAATGGAAAACCAGGTAATGGAATATTATATAGGCAATAAAATGTTTATGAAGTTTTTATAATAATTAGGAAAAGCAATGATAATTCAACGAAAAATGTAAAAGCCTATAAATTTCTACCTGTACTATAATAAAAGCCATGTTAAAATATTTTTAAAAGAATCCTTCAAACATCTATGCATAATTTTTTTAAAGTTTGAGAATGCACCAAAGTATTAACGGTGACTATCTGTGGGTGTTAGGACATTAGGAGAGGTTTTCTTCTCTCCTACCATTATGCAGTTTTAAAATTTCATATACTGGGTACTTCTTTCTTTTAAAATGCTGAAAACAATAGTTAAAAAATATATGCAAAGCCTCAAAATTGAAAATAATAACCATGGGACATTTTATTTTTGGAATATATAATCTGAAATGTTTACTCCTTTCTCTTTTCCCACATCAAATATGATTCTAAATCTTGCAGATTTTTCTAAATCTAAAATGTTTCTGACCCCATTTTCTCTTTTCCAGGCCCTTAGCCACTGTTCTAATTCATATCCCTTTACTCTTAACACCACAACCGTTGTACCACATTCCTAACGGGCCTGCCGGATTCCAGCTGCCTCTCTGACCTCAGTTCAAATCCTTTCTGGCTTTATGACATTCAGCTGAGCATAAGCTTAACTCATTGCAAAAATATACTTTGTACAGTTTTCTGAGAAGTATATAAAAAGGGATAATATATATAAAGCAATTGGCACATAGTAGCTGTTCAACAAAGACAGTTCTCATTATTATAATTCTAATTATGTTATTCTTCTGTACTTCTAATGTTGCTATGTTGTGTACTTTTAAATTCAGATTCTCCACGCAATCATTTAAGATCCTCCAAAATATCAAGCACTTTTGCAATTCATTTCACAAAATTCTGCTCTTAGCTTCAACCAAGGTGAGCTACTTCCTGTTTCCTGGCCTCTCCCCTTTGTCCCTCTACACTGATGCCATAACTTAGCTAATTCCCATGGCACCATCGATCTCTTCATGTTCTGTTCCTTCCTGCCATGTCCCATCCTTATGAAATGACATATCTTATTAAAACCTTTTTGAACCTTGCGACCAAATTAGATTGCTAGCTTCTCTGACACCCCGTAATATTGTCTAATATCCTTATGACATATAACGTTCAGTTCAGCATCTTGGTTGAATAACTGTGATATTCAGGGCTTAGCTTTCAAAGCAACCTCCTCACAGAGCCTGTGTCTGACCATCCAATCAATGTCGGCCTTTGGCCACTAGCACATTTCCCTGTATTTTTAGGTCCTCAGCTTTTCCATCTTTTTTCCCATCACTCTGCCAATAGATATTTTACTTCCCCAAAACAAAACTGTTTTTCTTAACAGTCCCTAGTACTGTGTCTTTCAAACAATAAATGATCAATAAATATGTACAATCGTATTATAAACTCTGAAAAATGTATCACCTACTCTAAACCTGGTAAGGAAGATCCCGATTTGAAAATTTTTACTAAAATCTTGTCATTATCCCCTCCACGTCAACACACGCACACCCCATTCACACACACACACACACACACACACACACACACTCTAGGTTCTTGGTCCCTGCTGTAATTTACGTAATGTTCCGGGAACAGGTATGGCAGCAACAATTACAGGAAGCCTTGGAAATGGTCTACCTGGAGCTCCCCCTGGAAGCCACGATCTGTTATATTCAGGATGTACATAAATGACAATGGAAATCATGGAAGAAAAAAATGGTTAAGGGTAAACCTTTGGGAACAATAACACATTCAGTGCAGTTCAGTTGATAGTGCAGTTTTATAAAGTCTAACAGAAAATCCAAACCAATGCAAAGTCAGAAAAAAAATTGAAATTCAAAATATGAAGGAAAGCAATCATGCAGATCTATGAAACTACAGCTTTCTTAAACAGTAATTTTGTTCATTTCAGACTTCTAGAAAATACAGTTGGAGTTTTCTTTTTAATGTTTTCTTTGGGAGAGAGATATAAAAAGAAAATAATACAATGATTTTAATAAAAATACAAACTATAAAGTAAAAAATAACTATGTACTGCCTTTTAAAAAATTAATCAATGTTTAATTGGAAAAAATGGAAAAGAAAACTGTCGCCCAGTTATAGTACTCTAGCCTCAAATTGTTTTAAAAAATGGAGATTCTTGGTCCTTCCTGGATGCTCACTACAGCCCCCCAGCTTTTATCAGAAAATTTGAACCTGTTATCTCTTCTCTTTCCTCTATCTTCACCCTCTGCTGCTCTTTAGATTTTCCCCATCAGCATTTACACATGTTCAATGTGTCCCACAATAATCAAAACCCCTCCCTTGACACATTTATCTTCTCTCTTTCAATTTCTCTCTCTCCTCCCCACTTACGGCAAAATTTTCACAAAATTAGTTATGCATCCTTTCTCCATTGTTCTCACCTCTCCTCCATGCTCTTTAACTTGAAATACATTTTTTTTTAGTATTTCTACAATGACCTCTGTGGATGGCTGAATGATACCCTCATGCCAAGATGCCGATGTCCTAATTCTCAGATTCTGAATATGTTACCTTAGATGCCAAAGGGGACTTTGCAAAGATGATCAAATTAATCATTTTAAGATGGGATTATCCAGGCGGGCCAGATAATGTAATAACAGTGTCCTCAGAATGGAGACGCAGAGGGAGAAACTACTCCAGGAGAGTAGCAGGAGATAGGACGTATACAAGAGGTCAGAGTGATTCAAGAAAGGACCAGGAGCCCCAAAATGCAGCCAGTCTGGAGAAGCTGGAAAAGGCAAAGAAATGGATTCTTTCCCAGAGACTTCAGAAGGAATCAGCCCTGCAGACACCTTCATGATAATCCGGTGATATTGACTTTAGACTTCTGGTCTCCAGAACTGCAAGGAATAAATTGGTGTTGTTTGAAGCCAGCAAATTTGTGCTAACCTGTTACTGCAGCAAGAGGAAATAATTACAGACCCATTCAACACTCAGATGGTGGACAATTTCTAGTTTTCCTCTTATTTGTCTTATCAGTTGCAACCTCAGCTCCTTAGATATCACCAGATTTTTTCTTAGATATTTGGCAGATTCTTTTCAGATTCCTTTGTTTATTTCTCTTTTTTTCTACTGAAACAGTAAATGACAGAGTTTCTCAAGACTCAGTCTAAAACCACAGCCTTTCTCACTCCCTATGTAATCACATCTACTCTGATATCTCTTGAAAGCAGAATCTCCACTCCACCTGCTTGGTTGCAAGTATATACATTGGCTTACTTGAGTGATCCACTTGATTATCACTCAGATGTCTCAAATTGAATGTGTCAATAACTGAAGTAATGTCTTTCCTTCAGTTCCAGTGTTACCAACCTCAAGAAAAGGGACCACCATTTACCCAGGTTTTCTAACCTAACACTTGGGATTTATAACTTACATCTCCCTTCCTCCTCTACCATATAAAATTAATTATCAAGTCTGACAAAATCTGCCACTTAAATGCTTATTGTGGTCAATACCAATGAAGCTGATCTAGTACAATTTGTGATCTTGAATATGACCAAACTAACACAGTAGTCGAATGTCATAGGCCCCTCGTAGTGTATAATGCAGCAAAATTAATTCAATTATATTTAACCCACACACACAAGCTATTACCCACATAACAGCCACAGTAACATTTAAATACACACACACACACACACACACACACACACACGAATTACATGTTGTCACTGACTTGCTTAATACTCTTTGCCTTTAGGAAAGACTTTCCTGTTATATAATTCCATATTACCCCATACTTTTGACTTCAAAATGCTCATTGTATTTAAATAAGTATATTTAAAGTATATTTATCAAAAATTGTCTTATCCCATGAGTTTTTATTTTGCTTTTTAGTATCTTTATAGAAATATAAATAAAATACATGCATTGTACATATTAAAAGTATAAAATTTGTTCAGTTTTGGCATGTGTATATGCCCATGAAACCATTACCACAATCAAGATAATGATATGCATAAACCCAGAAGTTCCTTCTTAACCTTTTACTCTCACAAAATCATGCCGCATTTGTCTCATTCCTGACACATTCCAGGCATACAAGCATGTGTGGCACATGGTGGCACTCAGTATATATTTGTTGAATAAATTATGAGGAGAGATGTTCATCAAAGCATTGCCTACAGAAGGAAACACCAAAAACAGCTGCGTTCTCATTTTTGCAAATTTTATACAATAATACAAAACTGCACCACCAAAACTTATGTTTTATGAGAATAATAAATTATATTTAAATATATTTAAGTAGTAAAGCAAGGATTTAAAGGATCTATAAAATATTATTCTGAACATATATATTTATATACATTTATTTTATGTGTAGCAAGAAAGGATTATATACATTGACACAAAAACTAGCAGTTGGAGAAATTATGGGTGATTTTAGTTTTCTTCTTTGTGCTTCTCTGAAACTTTCAAAGACCATGTGTCATAATATGTTGAATGGGACCTTTCCTGTATCTTAGATTTTGGCTAAAGCCTCGTACTGTGTACAACAAACAGTAAGTATTTCCACATTCTAGCCAAAATAGCCAAAAAGCTGTCAAACCTTCCTCTCTCGAGTTTGCTAAGATGTAGCCAAATTGGTCTTTCTGCTGTCATCCCCAGCATTCCATCCAGCCTACAAAAGCAAGAGTCCTAATTTTATTGAAGAGCAAAGTTGGCACAGAGTGAGGCATTCTAGAATATTTTCCACTCCATCCCATATCTGGGGGAAAGGCAAGGGATGCCATTCCTTTAAGCAATTGTTGTGCTCCAAAAAGCATTACTCTTAGAAGTTAAGGATGGCATAAGAAGGGGAAACTGGCATTGCCAGCCTTTGCTGGATGCTTGCTGAGCTAAAGTTTCTCACAGGCCCACCCATGCTGCCACCTGAGTAAAGTAAGAAAGGTCTTAAGAACTTCAACTCATATCCTTTGGAATCTGGGAGCTTCTGCCTTAGAGTCTTCTCAAGGCAGGAGTTTGACCACAGTGAGGAAATCAAGAATCAGCCCACCATCTCTAGGTGTGGTACAGAAAAAACACACTAGTTACCTATATGGCAAGTGGAGATCACAAAAAGTGACCAGCTCAAGCAGTTTCCACCAGTCTGACTAAGAGGGCTTCCTGCCACAGAAGGAGGACACTAACAGTAAAAAGTGGTGAGATGAACTGATGTGAGCAGGAGCTGAGATGCTAATTAGAAAGCTGTGCTTCAAAGCAGTTCGAAGAGGACACCCAAAGGCCCATCTGTGTGCCATGGAAAAGCCAGTATTTGAGCACATGACCCACTCAGAGGGCCCTGAGGGCTAGAAGACAACAAAATCAGCACTGATCAAGTACTTTTTTTTTTTTCTTTTTACACTATTCCACACATGATCATTCCTCCTGCCTTGACTTTGGAAGACTCAAAGATAATGGATTGGGGATGAGTAGGTGGAGATGAAGAACAAAGTCAATGAGGTAACAGACCATGCTTCCCTTCTCTGTGGCCCAGACAATGAGTCACATATGGGTCAGACATGAGTCTTGAGAATGGGAGAAGAGCTGTGTGCAATATTGAATTGTTTACATGTGATTGGGCTGAATCTATTTAGAGGTCACACTGAAGTTTAATTGCCAAGGAAAGACTGTTATTACGATGACCAGAAAGCCTGGTGTCTGTTCAAGGTGCAGACAGGGAGTTTAGCAACATGCTCAAAGGCACGTATTGGAGACCATTAAGTCCATTTCTTGTATGCATCACCACTGAGTTTAGCCCACTCTGTTATCCAATTGTACAAGTGTTAAACCTGTGTTATTTTTAATCATAAAGAAAAGAACAAACTCTCAGAAGCCTCACTACAAAGCATTCCTCAGGGATAATGTTATAGGATTATAAGTAAAAGTGCTTATATCGATATACTTTCATAGTACATCGACACTAATTACCTTCTAGTTGTGGTTCAAGTTTTCTGATTTTTCAACCTCTGTCACAAATTCATCAACTATTATAGATCAGGAAACATCTCTAATTCATGTTTTTATTCACAAGTGTGCACACTGATTGACACTTACTGAAACTGACCATTCAATATTTTTTCCAAATTTATTTTCACTAAATCCATTTTGATATATAGATATTGCAAGCTATAGCATGGACATACACTCACATGTTTTAGATAGTTATTCATAAAGGAATTTATCAAGATATGAGTTCAATATAGTCACAAAGAAAGCGATTTAACATCTACCCTTAAAAACTAGATATTTCAGAAATATTTCTATCCCTACAAGAGCTTATTTAGCTCTCTCATTGGTCTATCAGTAAAGTCTTTATTTTATATTTCAATGAATCTACTGCAGTTTATACAGCATAGTTGTTTACATTTATTAAACATAAAACAAAGGCAAGTAGAATTAAAGATCAAAAGTCCAAAAAAGAATATGTTATTGACTTTATACTTGATATTCTGAATAGGACTGAATTATTGCATTTATAATATTTTATTATACTTATTGTATTTATAATTTATAACTTTGTCTAAAGATAAGTGAATCCCAATTCCAAAGAGAGTTGGGAAACTGAGAAAGACAATGTTGGGTTCTAGATGTAATCAAAATCTGTGCCCCACTTCCTTCTTCCTAGGAATGCCTTAAAGGTAGAAGGACCATGGATATGGGAGGCTTGTGAATGCCTGAAGATTGAATTATGGTTACTTAGGAATAGTAAGAAAGTTTCTGAGTGGTTAAAGTGCATGACAATACCAGAGCCATGGCTTTAGAACGCTGCATGGCTAGGTCTACAAACATCTCCCATTCATAGTGAATGGGAAACTGGGGAGCTTTCTCAAATTTTCTAAGCAGCATAGGCTTCTAAGAATATTATGTATGTATCAAGAGAGGGAAAAGAGTACCTCAAAATATGACTGGGCTAAGAGGACAGGATCTCAGGACAAAGTATGTCTGATTTCTGTATTAAAAATGAGCAACATATATGCACATTATAAGTACAAGTTTTTATGGTGCTCTTTTCCATAGTTACATAAATTCAGCGGAAAGAAAAATATTTGACCACAAAACTTATTCTGCTTTTGAGATCATCATCTTAGGATAGAATCTAAAATTGGAAATAATAGGCAAACTGAAATAAATAACTCTAAACATCTTAATGGACACTGCTAGATTATTTTCTAAAACTTGTAGGAAATTATAATCTCTCTGCAAGTGTTGAGTATCCACATCCTTTTCAGATTTGCTAACTTATTAAAAAAGTGTCTTGTTACAATTTGCATTTATTCATTCTACTGACATCAAATGGGTTATTATCCTCATTATGCATTTAAAGTTTCATTTTTGTGATATATCTGTTTATATTTTTCCCTTTTATGTTGTCAGGTTTTAGTGTCATTTTTTTATCTGTAACTGATAAAAGTAGCCAAGATTTCTCTTAAATGTGGCTAATTTAGTTGTATCAGAAGATAATTCAATGAGTTTTTAGCAGTAGTCACATAAATTCAATTAATAAAGAAACTTCATCCGTTTATATATTCATTCAATAAATTGTTATTCACTTAGTCATTGGCCAACTGTAGAGCTGAATCAAACAAGGAGCCAATCTCAAGATGCTTATCAAAGAGAAGAGTTTGATAATTACCATAAAAGCAACCCACTTTACAACCCACTTGTAGTAGTTTATATTAGTCTGCTTGGGCTGCCATAACAAAATACTACAGACTGAGCAGCTTAAAACAACAAAAATTTATATTCTCACAGTTCTGGAGACTGTAAGTCCAATATCAAGGTGCCACAGGGTTGGTATCAGGTGAGAGCTCTCCCCTTGGGTTGCAGATGGCTGCCTTCTATGTACTCAGTCTTTCCTAGGTTCATGCATGCAGAGAGAGAGAGAGAGAGCTCTCTGATGTCTCTTCTTAAAAGGATGACAATCCTATCTGATCAGGGTCTCACCTTTATAGAGTCATTTACTTCTTTTCTCCAAATACAGCCATACTGAGGGTTAGGGCTTCAACATATGAATTTGGGATGGGAAGCAGGTACACAAACATTCAGTGTACACCATGGTTGGAGTTATTCCATCTTGGAAATAGTTTTAAAAAACACACAAAAACCCTAGGAAGCTTACTCATTTATCCAGTAAACATTTATTGAGTGCCTAATTCATACCAGGAACTATGCGTGATGTTAGTAATAGTAGCTGTTTTCCTGGAGGAGCTAATATTTTAATGGAGAGAGAGAGAGACATGATAAACCACAATGCAATTTGAATGATAAAATAGAACCGTCTTAAAGAACTTTGAATTCCTAAAAGAAGGAACAAATAGATCTGTATGTGGGAGTTGGGAAAGATAATACAGAAAAGCAAATATGTATTTGGGTCTTAAATATTGGGTGGGATTGTATAAAGCAGAGAGAAGAAATAATCATATGACAGTGATGGGAAATGGTGGCTCAGGAAGTCTGCTTCCTCGCTTCTGAGTGGCAGATGTTTTAAACACTACTTTCTGAGTGGTGCCTTTATGGTCTGGAGCTCTGGACCTATGTCTACCTCTGTGCTTACCTCCAGCTCAGTAAAAACCTGAGAAAAAGAAAATGGAAAGGTGGGGAAATCTGGCTATTGTTCCCGTCTTTCAACGTTGATGCTATCTGCAGTGTCTGCAAGAAAAACCTTTCACTCTCATGCCATTGGATACAGGTCCCAAGATAACACATCCTACACAATGGCTAGGTTCTAAAGTCAACGTGAAAGTGAAATGTGCATGTAACCACAAAGATCTTAGCACCAGGCACATGACTTTGCCTATGTCAAGCGACAACGTTTACCCTCCAACCACTTGGATAAGTTTTTCTTAAAAAAGAGTGAATATAAAAATTTAGCTAGCCTAATAAGATCACTTCTGTTGTTAGTATTAAAATATGCATACAAATTATAAATATAATCTCAAAGACTCAAGTTTGTGGTCGTTTCTTACAGTATGCTAGGCTATAGCACATTAGTAAGTGTTATATGGTTACTGTCATTTAACAGAGAGCCGCATATCTGAGTATTAATGGCAAGACAAAAATCTAAGAATCATATTTGAGTGCTAAGTACTAGATAGTATTTTCAATGCCTTCCCAGAGTCATCTCATGGAATCCTCAAACAACCCCATGAGGTAGGTACTGTTATCTCCATTTTACATATAAGACAGACAGAGATGTTAGTTAACTAACTCGCCCGATTCACACAATAGAATGCAGAGCTCAGATTTAAGTGTCTGGTTCTAAATGCTAAAATATACTGTCAAGCATAAAAGAAGAGCTGCTGATCAGTACGGAAGAGAAAGAATTTGATTAAAGCAAAATTTTACCTGTGATAAAATAATTACTCCCTTTTTGTCTTCTATAGCCTTACCTTCTAATTTCTCAAATTGCATCATAGAAGAAGTTCTTGTAATTACTAGTAGACCCCCCTGAAAAACATGTCATGCTACATGTCTGTGGTCTATTTAGGAAAGTAAAGAAAGGATAAAAGTCTAGCTGCAAAGCAGAAAGAAAATAATTTTTACATATTTTTACATATTATTAAGAATCAGCCTTTATTTCTCTCTTATGAGTGGTGTCCCAAAGACCTGCAGTGTCTACTGTGTTAAGTGTGGGTTCGAGAGATTACGGGCACTGATGGGCCTCTGGTTCACTGTTATTTCCTTCTCCTTGCAACCTCACATTGCTATACATCTGTTTTGTTGATTCAGAAGAGCACTTGAAATGCTTTACAGTTGATTTTTGACAAGTGCTACAATTTGATAGGGGAAGATAATTCTTGCTGAGATGATTTTTCAAAGTACAGAAATTATACTTTTGAGTAGATATTACCTTTCTTTATGATCAGAATTTTCATTTAATATACAGCACACTTAAGCTTGGTAATCACATTTCCCTTTTTCTGAAAAAAAGTGATGGGTGTCTTTGATCTCATATATTAAAGCATTGCACATTAAAATCTTATTCCAAATTCTGATTGTTTTCTTTGTTACAGACAAAACATGTCTGCCAAATTTAAAGATATCAGATTTATAAAATGCTATATGAATGTGAAGTGGGATTATTAATTAAATGAGAGGCTCCTGATCACATGAGTGGGCTGATTGATGAGTTCCTGGGATGTACATTTTCTGCATGCCTCTAAATCCACTAAACTGAGAATTAATCAGTAGTGCCTTAAAGACCACAGACTTATTATTGATAGAATAATCACTTTAAAGAAGTAAAATTATGGGTGTGATTTTAATTTATATTTTAAATATTCTTTTATCACATAGATTTTCCCATTAGTTTAATCATAAAAGAATATTTTAATATTTGAGATGATTCTTGATGAATTATCATTGGTCTGCTTTGTTTCACTAATGCTATGCTGAAGGTTGACAAAATTTTAAATACCACCAAGGTTTAAAGCTTATCTAATGCCAATTCAAGATCCCACCTTGGTTTAAAGCAGATGAACTAGTTCAGTGCTTTGGGATCTCAGCCCTGCTTGCAAGGTTCATCTCAACCCAATATCCTTCAGTAATTAAAGCCTTTGTTATTGATGTGATGGAAACTAAAACCTGATCCATGCTTTCATGTTAGAAAATACTTTCTATTCATTTGATCTGTCTTTATATAGTACATTATATGCAAAAATAAACAGAAATACATAGTTAAGATGGCATGGACTTCACAGTCACACTGAACACACTGTATACCACTAACAATACACTGGTGTCAGAACTTCGATAAGATTAAACTGCATCTCAGAATTCTTATTATGCTACTTGGGTCTATTGTTATCAACGTGGTTTCTCCTAATCAGCAACCCAAATTCTAGATCCAACAAATAATCCTAATTGGAATTTCTAAAGTGGTTATCCTCAACCACTTCAATTAAATACATTAAAATAATACTTCTTGTTGTTACATGATTAAGAAGAAAGACTTGAGTTTGTATTTTTATTCTACTATTTCTCAACTAGAGAACATTGAGAAGACTCTTTACTCATCTAAGTCACAGATTTCAAATTGACACACTGAGTGCACTGGGTTTGTTATTTTCCCAGCAAAACTTCTGAGAAGATAAAATAAAATAATGAATGCAAAGCATTACACCAGCGCTCGGTGCATAGGAAATTCTCAAAACCTGGTAAATGTGATTAATGCATCACCAATGCCACTCTCCTACTTACTGCCCCACACCTGGCTTATTATAACAAAGATAATATTCCAATAAGTCATTTTTTAATTTCCACCCACTTCAGTTATCTTAAACACAATACTATTTATTATAAAATATTGCTTTCATTTTGGATTTATTAAGTCCTCTACCAAAAATAGGTTATAGTTCATAACTAAAACCCAAGATTTCAAAGATTCTTATTACATGGCTTCAAAACTTTTACAGCCTATGCTCCTGTTATTCCCCTACAGAAACTATCCTAACAGGATTATCTTTCGATTGCCAATTTCGCCTCTCATTTTCACCCTTATGTGCCCTTTCGCCTGTATAGAGAGGTAAACGCAGTAATCAACAGACTGCAGAACTTTCTGAAACTTCTTCACATGATATAATTTTAGCCTATTATTGGACTCAATTTGAGCATACATATGATTGTCTCAATTATCTGGATACATAGAGACAAGAAATATCAGAATTACTTCAATTGTCATTAACTGTGACTGGACTCATAAACCTATTTGATTCCTACCCGTGTTATAGGCATGTATGGTCATTTATTTCTGAATAACCTGAGTATGTTTTCTTATTTAGGTTAAGAGCAGCTATTTAACTTCATAAGACTTTCCCCTTGATAATTGACAATGGTTCACCTTCTCAAGGTCATCATTTGTTCAGTACTAAAAAATATAGATATAGAGGCTACAGAAAAGTGGCTGAATATATACTGATCATAGACTGCATCTTCTAAATTTAACATTTGGGTCAGACCTTATTTTCAGCTTACTTTATTGTGATCTTCCCTTTTGATTAAGAAAGGAAAGATGTGGAGGGAGAGAAACAGTCCCTCTTCAACACAGAAATGTGGATAACAAAATAGCTCATCCAAGTCAGAGAGGAGACAATAAAATGATGTTAGGTAAAATTGAACCATTCCTCTCCAAGAGGCTTTTCTTTGTTTCTTTCTTTCTGTTTTAAAAAGCTTTCTTAAGATATAATTAACATAGCATAAAATTCACTTTCAGCATACAGTTCAATAAATGTTAGTAATTCTACACAACTATAACCAGAGTCTAGTTTTAGAACACTTGCATTGTTCAAAATATTTCCCAAAAAACCAATTATAGTCAATCTCCCTCTCACTTCATTCCCAATAAACCACTCATCTGCATTCCACATCTGTAACTTTGCCTTTCCTAGAGGTTTCATATTAATGTAATCATACAAATATGCATCATTTAATTCTGGCTTTTTTCACTCAGCATAATGTTAGTAAGGATTATTTATGTTGCTTTGTCCAGCAGTAACTGTTTCCTTTTTATTGCTGAGTAGTATGTCATTGTATGGATGTATCACAATTTGTTTAGCCTTTCATCAGTTTTTGTTCATTTAGATTGTTTCCAGTTTGTGTCTAATAAGAATAAAGCTGCTAGAATATATATATATATATACAAATCTTTATGTAGACATACGCTTTCATTCTTTTTGGATTAATACCCAGGAGGAGAATTGTTGGGTCCTATGAAAGAGATTGCCATACTCTTTTCCAAAGTTGTGTACCATTTTAATGTCCCACCAACAACATATGAGGATTCCATTTTCTCTGTATCTTCAATGACAATATTCTCTGTCATTCTGATGACAGCCATTCTATCGGGAATGTCATATTACCTTATTGTGGTTTAATATGCACTTCCCTATTGTATAATGATGTTGAACATTTTTCATTTGTTTATTTCTTATTCATATATCATCATTGGTGTCTATTCACATCCTTTACCCATTTTTTATTGAGTTGTCTTTTTATTATCAATAAAAATTCTTCAAATTTCTTCAAAATTCTTCAAAATTCTTGCAAAATTTCTTCAAATATTCTGGATACAAATACTATCAGATATATGATTTGCAAATATTTTCTGTCAGGCTGTGCCTCATCTTTTCATTTTATTAATGACCACCTTTGGATGCAAAGGTTTTATTAATACATTTTGATGAAGTCTAAGGTATACATTTATCTTCTTTTATGGATCCTGAAGTAGAGTGTTCTATCAAGTTATTGAGAGTGTTGTTCAAGTCTATATTTTTACTTATTTTCTGTTTAGTCATGCTAACTATTACTGAGAAGTGAACATTAAAATCTCCAACTATTGCTGAATTATTTGTTCTTTAAAATATATAAATTTTTGTTTTATGTATTTTATGCCACTATTAGAAGATGCATATACATTTATGATTGTTATAGCATCTTGATGTATTGACTCATCATTTCAAAGTATCCATCTTTGCCTGCAGTGTTATTCCTATATTAAAGCCTATTTTGTTTCTAATATTGGTGCAGCCACTCTAGCTCTCCTACAGTTATTGTTTGCATGATACATTTTTCCATCTTTTATTTTCAACCTACTTGAGTAAGAAATTGAACTGTGTTATGTAAACAGCAAATAGTCTGATTTTGCTTTGTAATTAATTATAACAATATTTAACATTTGATTCTTTATTTAGCCTTTATTTTGAAAGAAATTTTAACTAAGTATAGGATTCTAGGTTGACCTTTTTTTTTGTCCTTTCAATACTTTAAAAAAATGTCACTTCATGATTCTTTCAGTTCGCAGTTTCTGATGAAAATTCTGATGTAATTTTGCTCTTTTTCTGTATGTGTTGTGTCATTTTTACTATGGCAAACTTAATAATTTTCTGTTTCTTATTTTTAGCACTTTACCTATTATTGCATATTGCATATTATGTGTTTAAACAGTTGTCTGTATTGTGTGTGGTTTATGTGTTTGTATGTGTGTGATCATATTTTTCCTAGTAGACATGCTCGAGCTATTTGGATATGCAGTTTGATGTCTTTCATTATTTGGGGGAGATGTGTAGCCATTGTCTTTTCAAGGATTTGTTCTGCTCTGATATTTCTCTTCTCTTTTTCCCTCTCTCTTCCCCTCTGTCTGGTTTAAACCTTTTGGTGTGTTCAAGAGAAGTTTCTGGGTGGGAGATGGGGTCTTGAGCCTTTCCTGCAGCAGCAGATGATCATTTCTCATTGGATGCAATAACCAGGGAAACTTTCTCTAGGCTCCTTCTTTGCTCTCAGACTTTCCCATGAGTACATGGTGGAGGTCATAGAAAAGAGTCTATGAGTGCGTGCAAAATCCTGTCATGTCTGGGGCTCCCAGGGGTCCTACACTGCCTCTGTAGCCCACACTCAGCCTTTAGACATGTGTCAACAGTTTAGCTGATTTATTCGTAACCACTTGTATAGCATACAACAGTTATTTTTGTACTCTGGCAAAGGTGAGAGCATCTGTACATCCCCTCCTTTCTTAAAGAGGCCTATCCTTCCTTGGATTTCAGGCCATTCAGTTTCACTCTCATGCAGGTCTCTGATGGGTTGAAAAGAAGTTATGCTTTATAGTTTGTTTAGGATTTTCTCATTGTTGGAGGTAAGTGTGACATTCTCTCCAGGTGACTATATCCTAGGAAGAAGCAGAACTCCAAACATGTGGAGGATGCCCATCAGAAGGCCCTTCCCCCAGTGCAAGAACAATCAGAAGAGATGGAAATCAGTTATTCCAAATGTAAAAGCATGGTAAGGATAGCACAGTGACTTACAAGCTTGGGTCAATGGGTCCTCTTTGGAACAGAGCTGGCTCTCTACCTTGGACTTTTTTATTTTGAAACAGGATTTCATTCTATTACCCAGGCTTTGAGTGCAGTGGCGTGATCATAGCTCACTGTAACCTTGAACTCCCGGCCTCAAGCAATCATCCTGTCTCAGCTTCGTGAGTGGCTAGGACTATAGGTGCATTCCACCATGGCTGGCTAATTTTTTTGTTTGTTTGTTTGAGGTGGGGTTTCATTATGTTGCCCAGGCTGTTCTCAAACTCCTGGCCTCAAGTGATCCTTCCACCTCAGCCTCCCAAAGTGCTGGGATTCCAGGCATGAGCCACCAAAGTCCTTGCTTTAGACTCTTACATACGAGAGGGAAATAACTTTCAATCTACTTTGAACCAATGCTTTAGCATTTTTGTTATTATTACAGCACCTTTGTCTGTACACTTCCTAATATACATGAAGATGTACATAAAGTCTTCACTGACTTCCTACTGGTCTTAAGACAAAGGCTAAAATTCTTTGCGTGACCTACAAGGTTCTGTGTGATATGGTTTCTGCCTGTTTCTCAAGCCTTATCTTGGGCCACTTTCCCTGTTGCCCACCCTGTTCTAGTCTTTAAAAGCCTTCCATCGGTCCTGCACATCAGAGTCTTTCCACATACCTTTTTCTTCCTGGGAGATTCTTTTCCACCCAATAAATTTTCCCTTGTGTATACTTACTTATCATTTATATCTTAGCTGAAGCTTAATGATCTTTTGAAAATGTTTCCTAATTCCCCAGTTATAGACTTTAATGGCATCTAGCTCCTGTACTTTTGAGCTCTTATCTCTGTAATTGTACGTTTATGTGATCATTCAAATAATCATCCTCCATCAAGCTGTAAAGCTACATAGCAGCTGAGACCATACTTGCTTTAGCTCGTCACTGTAACATCAGACCTAGCACAATGTCTGATTTCTAGCAGATGTGCAGTAAATAAGTTAAATGAATGAATGGGATCATATTAATGATTCCTTTCTACACATGATCATTTCCACTGCTGATTCACTGCACATGGTCTTTGTCTGCCCTGCACTCTTGCTGCCCAAGCTCTTATCATTCCCCCATAATAGTTCCTTATTAAAAATAGAGAATGTTAATGAGAAATATCAAATTAGATTTTGATACACTGTCAGTGGTAATAATTCAAGAAGCTAGAAATTACCTTTTCAAAGTGAATATGCAAAATAAAAGTTTCAAAACAAATCTGGGAAAGCCACTGGAAAAAGAATTCTACCTAGTTGCCACCTATCCTTTGCAATACAGTTTGATGGAAACTTATGAGATGAGCCTCTTTTGTGCATGTGTAGGTACGGTTTTTGTCAATTTCTTGGTGTTATAATTTTACTAATTATAAGCACTAAGTCAATTATTAATTTACCCAATTAAGATTTTTCACACCCATTTTCTTCTAGAAAACATATTTAGAAGGTAAGAACCAGTCCCAGTATGCGCTGACTTTACTGCCTTCTAGAACTCTAGTAATTATGATATATTTTTATCTATTCTTCGTTAGAATTTTATTACATATTATTCTTACATAAATAAGGAAAGACAAGTGAGTAATGTGTGCATAGCTAAGAATGCATGTCCGTAAAATGCCAACGCAATTTCTTTCACAACACATTTATATTTTCAAGCATCAATAACTTCAGTGTTCTTTCAAAAATAATTTCAAAATATCAGTTTGAGTATATTATATTTTGTTAACTGATAAATCAACCAGCTCTATAGGGCATAGAAAAACAGCAGAAGCATGCAATTTGTAAGCAGTTTCCATTCAATATCCCCTCTGTTGTTAGAAATATATGTATCAACATTTCTTTAGTTAAATGTAAAGTATTTTATTGTTTCTATTCCACTAAGAATTGAAATAAAATTGGTTTACCACAGGTAATTGATATTTGAAGAATAAATCAGGAAAAATTTTCTAAGATATCATTTGTATCTCAGAATGTATACCTCCTGGGACTCTAATAGAATGGGAAATGTTTGAGTTCAGGCTTAGAGAAATTTGCCTGTGGCTTGTGAGAAGGAGATATAAACAGCTCTTTCTAAAATCGTGAGAAACATGCAACTTCTTTCACGCATGTGTTTGTATTTGTGTGGCCAATAATTATATTTATTATAAAAGTTATTGAAATTTAGAAAAAGTCTCTTCTTTTTTCCTTCAGTAGATTATCAGCTGGCACCTGGGAACATTGTTCTGCAAAGTTTTTAATTTTATTTTAAATTCTTATATACCAGAAGTAGGAGTTCATGGTATGTGTCTGAAAAAAAATTTGCCTAATATTCACATGAAGCTATCAATTATTAATAGATAAATTATTCTTTTAAGAATATTAATTAGATTAATTAAAACTATCTTATATACAAATTTTATTAAATAAAAATGTTAATTGAGGGTCTTTGATAGAAAATGCAAGCTTTGTACAATTACCTTATCTAAAAAGATGCTAAGATGCTATATTACACAAAATTATCCCAATAAACTAAGAATTAAAAGATATTAAGATGCCATATTACACAAAATTTTCCCAATAAACTTCAAAACATAGGCAGAGTACACAAACTATTGGAAAAAATAAAACTTGCCATATTGACTAAAGAAAAGTAGAAAATTTTAATAATATGGCAATAAAAAACATTAGAGATACCAAGTTAGTAGTTTAAAGTTCCCTTTCCATCCCCTCCCCTCATGGATATATGAGGGCTGTACGGAAAGTATCCAGCCATGTAATATGAAAAATAGAGACATTTATTGAAGAAGATACAAAATACAAGAAACATTGTACATAGGACAATGATGCCTCAGTCCTTCAAAGGGGGCACCTTGGGACCTCACATAGTTCTCCTAGTGTCTCTTAACCTAACCCGTACACGTTCAATATTCTCAGGTGTTTTGCTTGTTGTAGGCTTTGCAGAACGTGGATCACTGTCAACAGGTTCTCGACCATCTTTGAAGCATTCGTGCCACACTTATTTGCTCTGCACTCATTGCATAATCCCCAAAAGCCTTCTGAATCATCTGAATAGTTTCTGCTGAGGAACGTTCAAGCTTAGTGTAGATTTCAATGCAGATTCATTGCTCTACTTGCTCAGTCATTTTGAATGCGACATGCACACATTACATATGCTCCCTCAACAGCGTCTAGAGCTCCACTGACTTGTACAGTGAAGTCGTCGTTGTCCATGCATGTACATTCCAGTCCACTTTCCTTGGCTGCCAGGTTGCATTGATGTCACACAAACCGTTTTCGTTATGTTAATGCTGGCTGGATACTTCCAGACAGTCCTCATATGTCATGTATAAATACATGTGCACACAGGTCTAAAGACATAGGCAAAGAATAGATATTTCCTATTTCTACATACCCATCAAGAAAAGAAGAAACACCCCTCCTTCCCTTTTATGATGCTTGCATTGCCCAGATAGTCAAACCAGACAAGGATAATACAAGTTAGGAAAGCCACAAGCCCATCGCACTCATGACCATACAAAAATTCCTGGACAAATACTACCAAATTGAATTGACAGTGTATATAAAAGATAATTGACCAATTGGGTGTTTAATTAATAAATGGAAGCTGGTTTAATATCAATAAATTCTGCTGTATATAAACCTTGATATTTAGTGCAGCATAAAACAAGTACAGATCAGTGGTGAAAAGATGGACTAGTTAAGAAATTGTCCAGAGACTTGTGTGTCTGTGTATGTGTGTGCATGTGTGTGTATAAAATATCACTACCTCACACACACATCAAAATTAAAAAATCAATTCCAAGCTGATTAAAACCTTCTATAAATCCACATGAGAATATATTTATGTCTTTGGGGTAGGGAAGGGTTTATCAAACATGACCCAAGAAGCACAAACCACAATGTAAGAGTACAAATTCCACTAGAGTTTAAAATAAACATGTATACTTACCAGGAAGGAGAGATACCTTGATCATGAAGGTGGTTTCCCAGGGCGAGGCTTATACATTGCACTCAGGATGTGCTGACCCCTGTGATTTTCCCAAATGTGGGAAACTCAACTACATAATTCGTGGTAGTGGGGGACTGCATTTGCACTCTCCCCTGGTTTTATAAATTAAAAAAAAAGTAAAAAATAAAATAAAATAAACATGTTAACAAAGGGGAATATAAACAAGTGATAGGCCAGGCATCGTGGCTCACACCTGTAATCTTAGCAATCCAGGAGGCCGAGGCAGGAGGATTGCTTGAGGTCAGGAGTTTGAGACCAGCCTGAGCAAGAGTGAGACCCAGTCTCTACAAAAAATAGAAAAATTAGCCAGGTGTGGTGGTGCATACCTGTAGTTTCAACTATTTCGGAGGCTGAGGCAGGAGGATAGATTGAGCCCAGGAGCTTGAGCTTACAATGAGCTGTGATGAATAAGCTACCATTAAATGAATCAAAATCGGCAAATCACAAGTATATAATATTGAATGAAAGAAGAAAGGCACAAAGGAATACAAACTGCAAGCGTATATCCATATTAAGTCCAAAATTAAGCAAAACCAAATAATTTTTGATTTGAGAATGCAATTATTGGTCGCGTCTCAATTGTGTATACAAGTAAACAGACTCTAGGAGAATATATGCAGAAAGTTTACTGGAAAATAATTTTGGAAAAAAAAAACTATAAGAAAGTGAGGGAACCATGACTTTGGGAGGAGAAGTTGAGCTGTGGTACAGTTGGAACAAAATTATCAATCAGTTTTATAGGGAGCTCTAGAGTTGGGGTGGCCACGAAGAGTGGACCTGAGTCGAAGGAGGTGGGTTAAGATTTCATTCGCCACAATAAGTGATTTGGACAATGGATGCAGTCTTCCCTTGGAGTGAAAACTTGTGTGAGGCAGCTTCCATCAGGCAAGGGTAATTCCTGGGAAAATCACACAGCTGTAAGGTATCAGCAGCTGACATTACCCATAGCTGGAGAAATTAGTGCCTCAGTCCTGAAGGCAGACACGTCAGAGCATTCACTAAACCATAGGCTTCCCCTTGCACCACTCAGACACATTGGCTTTATGTAGTAAGTTCATCCCATCTGGGAGCTCTATCTCTGGGATTCCAGGGTCTCTTTTCTGGGGAAACTTAAGATCATATTTAGTTGGATGAAATATAGTCCTTCTCACAGAAAATGGTCCCACGGCTAACACTTATACTTATTGTCTTTCTCCTCTATTAACTATTCTAGAGCCTCCTTACCCTCAGCTAGTACCTCTGCTGGCCTAGATGGCATACCAAAGAGAGTGACTCAGACCCCCATCTCAAAGCAAGCTGAGACTCTGGTCATGATGCTCCTCTCAGGTGCAGCTGTGGCGCTTGTCCATTTACCACCAAAATAGGACCAGGGACTGCAAGAAGAGCCTTCCAGGGGATCAGCTGGGCTCCAGTGTGTTCCTTCCTGTCTCTCATGTAATAAAAGCTTTACATCTACCTACTGGGGACACCACACCATACAATGATTGTCAATTTAGGAGGTACACCACCTTCTGGAGGATGAAGCCCCTTCCTTGCAGGTATCGTTTATAGGACAGTACCTTAGCTGTCGCTTCAGAGGTAACACCATCACTTTATCAGGTTGGCTGTATATAATAGGATCATTGGATCACATCACTGTGTGCCCAGTCTTACACATTTTGGATATTAAGTGAGTCTCTTAGTTCAAGGAGATATATGGAACCTCACATCAGTGGATCAAACACCCTGTGAGCCCTTGTGTAAGGGGAGTTCACATTATAGGGAAGATAAACCCATAGGCAGCATATGTGTCTACTTCACTCTAAATACATCACTGCCCCTTCCAGGGCAGAAATGTTCCATTGTAATTAACTTACCACTAAGTGGGTGGTTCATTTCCTTAAGGGAAGGTGCAGCACCATAGGTATAATATTTGAATTTGTTTTTATTAACAGGTGGGACAATCAGCAGCACAAGAAACTGGCCTTGGTGAGCATGAGCCTATGCTATTGACCCCAAGCTCATCCTCCAGACCTACCCCAATGGCTACTCCACTCTTGAGCCCATTGTGCCAGCATTGACGAATACTGATGACAGAGGCCACTTAATGTCAACTGGTAAGTAATTTTGTCTACTTGATTGTTTAGTCCTCTTCTGTGTCCTTGCTTGTGTACTTTGGCCCTGCTTGTGCACAACCCTTAATGTGCCATTTCCAACTTGAAATGGATAGTTGTTGATTCTTATGATTTTGTGGATCTGACAGAGCCACAGCTCATGATAGGCAGTTCTGGCTGTGTTAACACTTCTTGGTCAAATGCTCCATCTCTTGCAGGGCTCAGTAGCATTGCAGGAAATGTTTTCACGTGGTTTATAGTATTCTAATGGAGATGGTGTGCCATAGCTCCAGATCCTAGGGGTCTCCATTGCTATTCTCCTATTGGAATTTGTCATAAAGTCCACATGATAACTTTCACACCACAGATACCTCTAATAACACAAAGGTTATATGGTCCAAGCATCAGGGCTGCTTACAACACAGTCTGGATATGATGTAGAACAATTTCCTGCTCTGAGCTCCACTCAAAGCGGACAGCCTTCTGTGTTATTCAGTACATTAGTTGGAACAATATACCAAAGTGTAGAATTGTATGCCTTTAGTACCTAAAGGACCCTGTCAATCATAGTGCTTTCTTCTTAGCAAGAAAAATTGCAAGATGCAATACTTTGTCTTTTATTAGGAAGGATGTCCTGCTGTACCCTCTATCTATCTATCTATTTCTGAAGACCTAGTTGATAAGGTGGACCCCTTTGTAGGGTTTATCTTCCACCCTTTGAAGTAAATGTGTCTTACCTTGGACCTCTAATATACTTGTCACTTTTTAAAATTTATTTTTAAATTGACAAGTAAAAATTGTATATATTTATGGTTTATAATGTGATGTTTTGATATATACATGTGTGTGTATTTATATGTATGTGTGTATGTATATATGCACTGTAGAATGGCTAAATCAAGCTATTTAACATATGCCTCACATATTTTTTTTGGGTGGGGGGGACTTGCCACTTCTCAACATCTCCCCCATCAGCCTTGGCCTCTAGAGATCATCCACCAAAACTTCTCAACAACTGTGTTACCCTTCTCACAAGCATGTTCCATATTGCTTTGCTAAATATAATGATTGTCCTTTAAGCCCTCTTGTAGGCTTAAACATAGCTGGCTGGTGAATTTTCCAGTTTTGCACAGTCTATTCCTTCTGGCATACCCTTTTCCCATAAGCCTTTTGATCCCATTCTCCACCATCTGCCATGGCACTTCTGGCATTTCTCCTTCACTTAGTGTAGGTCCTTACTTGTTCCAGCATTTCAAAAGAATCATACATTATCCTGAGTTCCTTGCCAGGGTGTTATTTCCTATGTCACAAATAAGAGCTCTCATGTTGATAAATTCTTCCTTATCCAACTTTACATTCTACCCCTCATGATTCATTATCCTTAGAGTCCAGTCCCATAAATACTTTCATGGCTACCTTTACATTCTGTCTTCTGGCATATAGTTCCTTTTCTCCCTTGACAGGCCCAGCACTTCTTAGAAAGGGAGGTGTCTTAGAGATATGAGGTGTCATCATCTGACACTCCTGGCAGCAGGTAGAATAAGTGCCTTTTTATAAAAAAAATTGTAGCAATATGTTATTTTTAATTTCCGCTTTTAATAAAATGTTTCTATGTTTAAGATGTACGACATGATGTTCTTATATCCATATGCAAAGTAAAATAGTGCCTTTGCCTGAAAGTTTGATTTGGATGCATACCACAGTATTCACTACATTGCTTAAACTACTTTAAAAATAAAAGAAGGATCAACACAAAATTTAGAATGCAGTGGGGAAGGGCACAACGGGATCTTCAATGTTATATATAAGGTTTTATTTTTTAATCCGTACAATGAGAGAATAGTTGTGCTTTTTAAATTATTATTATTCTTTAAATTGGAGGAGTGCATTCATACAGTTTTTGTATATATTACATTATATAACCTATAATAAAAATAATTAAATAAAACGATTCCTGGCACTAAATGTAATAAAAAGAAACAGTTTGAGTCCCTCATTTCTTAACTTTAAAAAATGGCGAGAATGCGTTGTATGACATATGTGAATATAAAGAGAAATTGTTGATTTTGAAGATAAGAAGATTTAAATGATTTCTTTTAATTGCACAAAAACTCAAGGTGAATTGAGAAATGGAGAATTGAGGCAAATAGTGCAACATGGTTTGTCCATAGCCTTCCCCATCACAGCTGATAGCAACCCCTTTCTTCCCTTCATTCAGACCAAACACATTGGAGTCATACTTCATTCCTCTCTTTGTCTTACACTCCACATTCCTTCTGTCAGCCAATTCTAGTCGTCTAGCATTAAAGTATATTCAGACAGCTATTACCCAGGTTTCAACTACCATCATCTCTTGCCTGGATACCAGCAGTAACCTCCTAATAGATCTTCCTGCTTGAACTGTAAAAGAAAAATCGCACTGGATAATTGCTAAAAATGTCAAAATAAAACTTTATTCAAGACTATTGCAATAGGCAAGAATGATTGAATTCAGTGCTGTTGAAACAAAAGGCAGGAGAGTTTAAAAGCCCTAGGTGAGCTAGTGGAAAAGTAGTGGGGGAGGTTAGGGGACCAGTTAGTTGTCAATGAGACGAAGCCACTTGTGTTCTCCAATTTAGGTTTACGAAAGTTAGACTCTTTATCGCCAAAGGGACAGGAAATGGGGACACAGTCTTTTGTGATGATTACAGGTCAAAGAGATGGCTCCAAGGTCCTTGAGAAAGGCATTCCTGGGTTGTAAAAATGGCTAGAGGCTATGAGAAGATTTACATCTCAAAGAAGCAGAGAAAACATTTGTAATTGTGTGTTTTCTAACGTAAACGCTGTAAGAAAAGGGAAGCTAGTGGCTACAGTTAGAAAGAAACCTGTATAAAGTTTACTCAAGTTAAGAGGAACATTAAGATCTCTTTAGTCACTACTGTTTGTACTCACAATGTCTTCTCAACACAGCAACCTGACTGATCCTTTTAAAGTATAACTTAGGTCATGTTTCACCTCCCTCAGAACTCTCTGCTCAGAACTCTCCAGTGGTGTTCTCTTTGCCTGGACTGTTTTTTCTCTAGATTTCCATTTGACTGACATTCTCACTTTTACTTTCTGATTTTAATGCAACAATCATTCCCACCCCTAACCATCGCACACTATCAAATTCCCAATTGCCCTTTCCCTGATTATTTTCTTTTATACCTTAGCACGTATCTCCTACAATATGATATAATTTACCTATAATTTTCCCAGTATGTTTATTGTTTACTGTTTGTCTTTACTCACTGGAATGTTAGATGTGTCAGGGCTCAGAAAATGGTACCCCAAAGTATGGCACTTTGGCGTGCTAACTACTTTGAAGTTAAGCAGAGCCTCAGAAGCAAAGTCTGTCTCTGACCTTCTCCCTCCCTTTCTCCTGCTCCTCTTTCTCCCCTAAGGCAGGCCACAGAAACTAGAATTTCTTTCCCAAGGTGGGTCATAGACATTAGAAATATTATTCTAACTTACCCTACCTTTCTGTGTAGGAGCTGGCCATGAAGAAATTCTTCCTTGTCTGACAGTGGGTCATAAGACCCTCATTCCAGAAGGGGTTCTGCCCTGTGCCTTGGAGGAAGGAATGTCTCATAGAGAGACTAAGAGAAACCGAATAGACAGGCCTTGCTAGGTTTTCGTGATCAGTCTGTTACCATTAGATCATGCCCTTTTTTTCCCAATCACAGTTCTACACAGCTGTCCATTCTTTACCAAACCCAAGTGTAAAAATGGATGATTTTTCCTGAATCTTTGGGTCTTTAGTTCTGAAGTCTCCTAGGTCATATAAAACTTTGATTATATAAATATTGCATGCTTTTCTCTTGTTAACCTGTCTTTTGTTATAGGAGTGTCTGCCTTTACCCTTATGATGAAGAGGAAAGTAATCATATCCTTTCCTCCCCTATAGCTGCATGAGGGCAGAAGTCTTAGCTTTGTTTTTTGATGTGTCATATGTACTGTCAAACGGAAAAAAGACCAAACTCTGTAAAGTAATTTTAAAGAGATTTACTCTGAGGCAAATTTGAGGACCATGACTCGGAGCCACACCCAAGACGTCTTGAGCAAGTGGACTCAGTGAGGTTGGGTTACAGTTTGGTTTTATACATTTCAGGGAGACAGGGGTTACAGGTAAAGTCATAAATCAATACGTGGGAGGCATACATTGGTTTGGCCCAAAAAGGTGGGCCATCTCGAAGTGGGGGGCTTACAGGTTATATAGGTGGGTTTAAAGATTCCTTCGCTTGTAATTGGTTAAAGACATGAAGCTTTGTCTAAAGACTTGGAATGTTTTAACATAAGGAGCTGTTTATCAGAGATAAGCCACTGGACATAGATTTGTTGTGTAAATTGAGGACCTGCAGGTTTGTCTCTCATACCCTTAGGCCTGCTAATGGGTTACAAAGGATGTCTCCAAGAAGGGAGGGGGGAATGATAAGGCATGTCTGACCGCCTTCCTCTTGGCAGACAATTTAGTTTTAGGATATTTCTTTGGCCACAAGGGGGTCCATTTAGTCAGCCAGTGGGGGGCGGTAAGCCTTAAAATTTTATTTTAGTTCACAGTACCAAGGACAGTGCCTGGTACACAGTGTCCACCAAACAATTATTTGTTGAATGAATATTCACTAATCCATGCTGCAGGGGGGGAAAAAAGCTAACATAATTTCCTTCAGAAAACAGCAGCGTAACATTATCTGTTATCATTCAGGACTTGAATATTTTTCTACATAAGAAATTAAAATTAAGAAATTTTAAGAAATTAAATTCAAATAATTAGTAACTGAGCACACAAGTGGTATATCTCTATACTAGAAGCTTATGTTTGTGTGGTAAGAATAAGACAAAATTTTCAGTTATGAATTTACAAACGATAGCCCAGAGGTAGCTAGCTCCTACTCAATAACCATATAGTTTATTTTTGTGGTTTTGCTTGGTTTCGTTTTTTCTTAAATTCTGCCCATCCCACCTTTCCCAAAGGCTGTGTTTTCTTGTCCTGGAAAAAAGGAAATAAGGTGCTTATTTTCAGTTAATTCGTATACAACTTCTTGATCCTTAGAAAAATTGTAGAATCAGAGAAAAATTTTTCTGCTTGGCTATTTTACTAAATTGGATATATTGACTAGTTATTCTACTTTACACTCAGCTAAACTGGGCCTAAGCTAACAGTAATATTTCCTGCATAATCTAGGGCAATTAAAATGAGAAACCAAAGAGTACTTTTATTTAAGAACTTAAATTTACCTTCCCACTAATTTAGCCATTTGAAATCTAACTCAAATCATAAATAATGTGTAGGAGTTTCATGCTTCCTGAAAATAGGGTTTCTGTGTATGTATCACATCAAGACTCTCATGTAGAGCTATAAATATATCTTAATTCTAAAGTGCAGACCTTTGCTACTTTGAGGACAGATCTCTAACTGGTTGTGTTTTGAAGTTTTAAGATATGTATGTGTAATAACACGCACTCAGGGTTTTATCAAGACGGGGCTC